>JAWWEQ010042816.1:0-17723 GCA_035583055.1 Torymus tubicola | reverse complement strand
TAGCTATCTGAATCTAACAATAACTTCTGGAACTCTGAAAAAGAAATTTCCACAAAGTATCTATGTTTTATAAAAATTGAATATTTATGCAGTTAATTTATACTTATCTAATATAAATCCAGTTGGTTGAAGTTTTAAATAAACACAAGGTACAGCTTGGATAAATGAAACTACTTAACCCCAAATGCCCCACGCCGATAGTGTCTGCACCAGACGGCCCCAAACCACTGGCGCTCCGGGGAAGGGGCACCCAGTTGGATCAAAAACCCGTAAGACTACTCCTCGCCCCGATCACAGCCTTGTAGCTCACCGAACACGGATGAGAGCTACCGCAAATAAAAAATTGCAAATCACCCCATCGTCACCGGCTACTAAGTGTCCGGAAAGTACAGGGGTTAATCCTATGACTTCTAGGAGGGCTATCAGCAGTAGTCCAATGGTGCCGCAAAAGAATGACGACGCTATAGCGTCCACCTCGAGCGCTGACAAAACCGTTACTATCCCTAAACCTCAATACATTTACGTTGCTAAGGCGCCAAGATTCAGCCAATCCCCCATCCCACTGCAGGATTGGACGGCATTCGAAACAGAGGATGAGTCTACCCAGAAAATTAGGTAGTCACCCGTGGAACAAATAGAGATGAACGTCACACCAGTTTTATCTTCCGCATCTAACGAAGACTAAGGGTGTCAAATCGACACCACACTCACTCGAGAAGAAATGCTCGAGTCCACCACACGGTTCGAAGAAAGCCTCCATCTACATGAATGTTGAGAAAAGGTGGAAGACCCAGAAGAAGAGGAAGAAGTAGAGCTCTCGAGCCACTTCTCAGATGGAGATAAGGTTCAAGAGGAAGTCCAGGAAATTTTGAATGAACTTGACCCTTTCAACCCCGTAAGTCGGAACGACGACGGTATGACACAGCGCAGCCAAGAATTGGTAAACCGAACAGCTGCCCTGTCACGATCTCAAACAAGTGACGAGGAGATCATCCTTGACAGTGAGGAACCTGAAGAACTTCACCTCCAAATCTCCGCAATACCAGGGAAGTCTCTAGGAATTCCATTCGCGAAAAGCACTCCAACTACAGCCCCAGATGGAAGAAGTAGCGTACCGTTCCCCAAATAGGAACGAGTTCAAGAAGACGCCGTCTTGATGTCAGTAATGAACCAACAGCGGCCACTAAACCAATACGAGATTCCCACTTCCCCTGCAGAAGGCGACTCCTCAGATAGCTCCAACCCCCATCAAACGGAGGTAGAGTGGACGAGAAGATAGGACCACAACCAGCTCCCCGCCCCCATATTTTCTACCTCTTAAAAATAATGTAGTGATGTCGAGAGATTCTCTTACTTACAAAAGGGATAATATGATGCATTTCGTCGCGAAAGATTGCGAACTTAAGGCAAAGAAACCAAAGACGGGGCAAATCCTTATAACCCCCAATAAAAATCATAATATATTTTCATTAGTGATCACAGATCGCTATAACTCGCCAATCGACATCAAGACTTTACAAAAGACCTTGGTAAATGTCAGACACATCGGGATAAAGAAAAACCTATGAAACTTCCGAATCTCTCGTCGAGGAGATTTCGCCTATAAATTGGGCCCCGGACTCTTGGCTGAATTAATTGTCGGTACCTTTCGAGGCACTGCCATTAAAGTAAACATTTGGCCATAAAGGTGTAAATCAAACGTATGAAAAATACGCCAACGATTTTACTGGCTCGGGATGAGGAACGGCATCCTCGACTATATCAGGAAATGCCCGGAATAACAAGCTAAGAAAATTGAAAGAATCAAAACGAGGTCACCCACGGTCCTAACTGGAACCCCCATAGAAACATTCGATAAAGTATCAATAGATACTGTCAGAAAGCTCCGTGTGAGTTCCTGTTACTCCAAGCGGCAATTTTCACTTGCTAACCATGAGTGCAACCTCAGAAAATACCTTATTGCAATACCCATACCAAATCTCAGAGCTACGACCATATCAGACTGTCTAGCCAAGTATCTGATTTATCCATTCGGAGCGCCAAGGCCCATTTTCTCTGACCGTGGGAGTAGTTTCCTCTCAGAGGTCGTAGAAGGATTAATGAAAATGTTCAGGATCAACCATTGAACAACATCGGGATATCGCCCCCAAACCAATGGCTCCTTAGAACGTAGCCATGCCCCTCTCACGGATTTCATTCGCGTTTACTCCGAGAAGTTCGACGTCTGGGACAGTTTAGCCCGGTTCGCCACCTTCGCGTATAATACCAGCGTCCACGCTAGCACGAATTTTACTCGGTTTGAGTTAGTATATGGAAGGATAGCGCGGTTCCCCATGAAAATACCTAAGGCAGAACAGCTGCGCACGTACAATCTGTACTTACAAGACGTAGCCACTCGATTGAACAAAATGAAAATCACCGCGGGCGAAAGATAAATTGTAGCAAAAACAGGCGCCAAAGAAAGATACGATAGAAAGATAAAACCATTGAAGGTGACAGTAGACAACTCTACGTATGGGTTCTAAACGAACCCCGACGTTCAAAATCGGATAGCTACTACAATAAGCCCTTGCGCGTTACGAAAATCGTTGGTCGGAACAACGTGACACTAGAACTTCCCAATGGCCGCGAAATTCGAAAATATATGGACAAACTCAAACTCGTTCCCTCGGATTATGATTAATTTTTTTTGCATGTATTTCAGGTTTTCCTTTTGCTATCTCAGGTTTTACTATGCATTTACTGGCCTATGCTTCAATCCTATGTTTCACTATACAACCTCTTCTTGGCACCCACTACGAGGTATTAAGCCTCACCGCGAACCCGAGGATATACAACGAACGGATGCCAACGGTAAAAATCCGTACATCAACCTTTTGACCTTTTTGCAAGCTCACGGACCTATTTGACAATACGGGGAACATTTGCGTCATTGTACTTCCCTCTTCAGCCACCAAAAGTACAAACTAGTCTTAAACAAAAACGCTGTAGAACTGAAGCTCCGGACCTTGAGTAGCGTGCACGAGGATATCAAAACGGCAGCACGCAGCATGGACGCGAAGGAACCCGATGCGCCAAATATCGAAGGCATCCGCACCAGACGAATGGTCCCACTGGCCATAATTGGTAGCATAAGCAAAGGGCTATTTGGACTGATCACCGAAGAGGACGCGGACTGAATCAACAAGAATATCGATACACTGTTTCACGATCAATCTGAACTCATAAAACTCTCTAACGAAAAGACGCACATCTTATCAGCTGGGCTAGAGGAGCTTTATAATACAACGTCCGCTCAAGGCCTTTTATTGAAAGAAATGGAAGGACAGCTAAAAGAGAAGATCGATGCCATGAGTCAGGAAACCAATAAAAACCACCTATTGTGGGAGCTCAGAATCGTCGCTCGACAGACCGAAGCCAAACTGACCGATTTAATCTATAGTAGCCGGGAGTTACTCGACATTCTAAATACGTTAATGGACCAGAAACTCCACGCCCGATTGTTACGTATGGAATCCCTTCACCACATTACCGCCGACATATGACAACATGAGGACACTTGGAACTTTCCATCCCCACTCATTACCTCAGGCCAGAAGAGTTAGTCAAAATCGCGGCCATTGATGCTACGTTCCGCAATGGAAGGATCCTCGTGAGCCTGATCCTTCCCTTGACAGACCGAATGGATTATGAACTGTATCAAGCTCCACCCCTTAGCTGTCCCTCAAGCTTTGGATAATTCTACACATGGGGTATTATGCGTTGTCCTGTTCAAACTGCCGAAACTGATTAAAATAAAAATTCCGCCTTTTTGTTAAGCTGGTTCACCGCTAGTTTTCTTCACCACCATGTCACGCATACTATCTAATTCAGGAATGAAATTCGAAGTGCACGTCATTCGATCTACAGGAGAAACCAACCCGACTGACCCCCATAGGATCTTCTGTCGATTACCCTGGACTGGACGGCAACCAACTATTGCACTTATATTACTCGCGGAACTATAGGCAGAGAGCTCATTCTTCAGACACTGCCCGATTTGGAGAAATGGAATGCTGCTATAGGACTCGAGATATACATCACCGGTTGTCCCATGGGTTCGTGAGGTATCACCATCAAAAGGATGTCTCTCGCGCACTACCGGAGGCTGAGACCCGGTATCGTGTGCGGCCGGACAACTTACCCGGAAGATACATTTATTTCCGCTTGGACGGTTCTTTATCAATTTGACCTTGAAATGACCTTGTCCCTGACGTAATGTGGTCAAACAAACATCGGATTCGAATTCAGCGACCCCGAAAACATATAGTTACAGCACGTTTTCGCTCGGACGGTTTTTTATCAATTTAACCTTGAAAGATCTTGACCTTGATGTCATGAGGTCAAACAGAAGCCAGATTCGGATTCAACGGGTCAAAATACTATAGGATGTGAAGGTCTCCTCTTCAGATCAGAAAAATTTTTTTTTTCTGTGGTTGTATAATCACTAATACTACAATTGATTACAATTTCTCGCATTCTTTTTATTTTTTATTTAGCCTAAGGTTAAATATTCCCACAAAATACCAAGATCAGATTTCTGAATAAACCAATTTTACTGATGAGTAATGTTTCGTGCTACTTAGAACTTGTTTATCCTTTTGATTATCTTACTCAATCGGCAAAACAATTTTAGAAATTTCTTACATTTAAGCCGTTGTAAATCAATAAAACAAAAAAAGGGGTATGAAGTTCCAATTTCATTAATGTTCCAGAGATACGTACTAAGCGATAAATATAGTTATCATACTTCCTCACAAAAGGTTAATAATACGGAAGAAACCGACAATAATATTGCCATAGATTATAATTACTTTGTCATCGTTGATAATTATTTTGTCATCGTTTATAATTATTTTGTCACAGATTATAATTATTTTCATTGTCATAGTTTATAATTACGTTATCATTAGAACACAAAAATTTAAACCTTATACTAAATATCTCACCTCCCTTGCCGAGACTACTATTATCGAGATATTTTGTTTAGAAAATAATTTTTATGTTCTAATGCTTTTCATTTGTAGGACATCGAGGGCATAGTTGTCGCTAATCAAGTATTGCAAGACATACGGGCAGTTCCCAAAATAGGCCGATTGTCATAAGAATCCAAGGCGAACTTACTATATTAAACCCACTAAACATTTTAGAGTGCCATATTATCACAATTGTAACCATTAGTGTGCAAAAGAAATATTGCTCATTATAAAACGTTTTTCTGATTGTGGATTGGGGTGCCAATTGGTCGTAACCGGGCTCCGTTCGACAGCTATATACATTCTCAATCCTTCCCCCGCGCCTCTCGGTAGATCACCGACAGCAGTCCTACCTTCCCTAGTGAAGTAGCTCACCCGCAGGCCATACATCTCCTGACAGAAGATGGTGTGTTCTGCTGTTCAGGAGTCACGCTCCTCTCGTTGTGCTATAATAGGAAATTGAAAGGCCAAAGAAAACCAGTGAAACGGCAGTCCCAGCTAAACCATTAGACATAGTAGTGGTCACTACCGCGGCAAAGACTTAGCGCTCTCAATAAGGTTAAACGGACGTGATAACTGGCCTAGCCAAGACACGAGAGAAAGAGAGAGAGAGAGAGAGAGGGAGAAAGAGAAGGCTAAACGGAGCCGACGTCTTTTCGGCTCATCAGCCTAACCGACCAAGCGGTCAGCCGATTCTTTACATTCCCCGTTTTGGTCACGTGTATTCCGATTCTTCATTCTCTCTACAGTAGTCCCATGCCAGGGCCCTTTTATGGCTTTTGGTCCCTCCCAGTTCACACCGAGAGCTCCCCACAGTATTATCTTTGTAACTCTAACGCATACTAAACTGGTGGTGCCACATGCCATATAATTTAACCGAGGATACAAAATTATATTTTTAGTTGTTACCCTTAAAAACGTACTCCTTTTCCACCATCCTGCTCATTTGACTATCGTGTATATGACGTGTATGGGCGCACCATACTAAGGAGGTCCCCATTAGGAGATCTCCCTAACGGGCCCAGGACGAGAGATGCCCGGAGAACCAAGTCCGCAATTACTTCGTGTGGGAGGCATGAAGGATACGTTTGCCGCCAAGGCGAATTCTCGACTTTTAACCAGAAGTGATATGAATTTTCCTCAGAAAAACTGGATGTGGTGACCGATAACGAGGCTTAGAAAGTTGAAGATCTGATCTTTTTTATGATATTTTAAAATTTCTTACTTACTGAACATAAACCAGATCAGAACATCAATCATAAGCAGAGAGATATTTAATCTCAAAAATGGGAACGTACAGGATATAAATTTTAAACTGCAAACCAGTAAACTCGACGATATGGCGCGTTATTTAAATATTTGAACAAACGTTTATGTTTATAATTATTTAACGTCTATTTCGTATTATCGCCTTGTGTTTGTATAAAATTATAAAGTAAATATGATTTTCATGCTAACATTAATTTTCCGTGTTTTGTTCATAATAAAAGAAAAGCAGAATGTTATACATTCTAGTCTATTTGGCATAAATATTAATTCGTTTTATCAAGAACATATTACATATGAATATACATATAAGAATACGTCGAAATAGGGATTAAAATAAAAAGTATAAAATTTCATTTAAATCTTTTATTTCAGTAATAACAATAAATTAACTTTAGAATTAACAATAACAAATATATAATTGTTCACGTAGTCGAAAAAATATTATATATTTTTTCCAAAACTATTTTGTTTTTGGTAACCCGTGGCTTACCACTGACATTTTCTCGTAATAAATGACGTAAAGCTTCGCATCCCCCCTTTTTCAAAAGCAAGTTGTAAAACTTGCTTAGTATTACCACTTTTTGCTATTTTATTCATGATTGCAGGCGATATATTTTCTTTGTAATCATCTAGATTGGTTTTGTTTAATAATATTTTTTTTTTGGTTTTTTCCTCATCACAGATCATAGCAATACTTTTTGACTACTCTATAAGTATTTTATTTGTAATTGATAATTTGTCAATTAACTTCTTCAAAGCCTTAACATTGTCAATGGTATTATGAAGTGAATTGACATCAACTTCCGGAACGAAACTCGTCACAAGAGCAAATGCGGAAAATTTTTCCTTATATTTTACTCTTTCTGGTAGAGCTTTTCTTAAAATTTGCAGAGAATCGCAAAAACCTTTTACTACATTTGCGAATTCTTCCATCAGTGCAACACTACAAATCATCCTCAATAATCGTGGCATGTAAAATCTGTCTGTAAATTTGAAATTATTAAAAAAAAAGGAGAAAATTTTATAAACGTAAGATAATCGTATATTGTAAAGACCTAAAACCGTTATGGATGCACAGAACAATAGAGCAGCCAAATTTTTCTAAATAGTTTATAGGGTTATATACAGCCGTTTTAGCAGGTACTGCATTCACTTTACTCCGATTCAAACATAAATCGCCGTCGATTACTGAAAGACCAGTAGCTGCTTCGGCACCTTTCGAAACCGATTTTGAAGGGATGGTGTAGGTATTGGATATACGTTTCTCTTCATACAATGCAGCGATCTATAAAAAAACATTTATTCAAGTCCCTGAATTCAATTAAAAAATATTAATAATTTTTTCAATTTTCTTAGCTGTATTATTTCACCTGTCATTGAAAGCCCCCGTGATGAAAACACGTGGACGCATAGAGCAGCTAACGCGATCATAGCACATGGCAATGTTTCGTAGCGCTTTTGGCGTTTTTCACACTTTTTACAAGTTTAGAATAATATATACAATCGAAAAATCAAATAGAAAAAATATTGATTTTTTCCAAATTTATAGGTGTAAGACTGCCTTAATAATATCTTTTTTTCTGTTATTATATCGACAAGAATTTCAAACAATTCATTTTCTTCGACATATAAATTTTTACATTTTCCGTCGCCTAAATTCAATAGCCATTCGTTAAAATTATTATCATTCTCGGTAATCCGAAGATTTTTATTTAGTGTCATGCGTATAAAATTTGTCCATAAATCACTCTGTTTAACGCAATTTTGAATAATTTCTATACGACTACCATGTCGAACAACTGGTAATATTTGTCTAAAATCTTCTGAAACTAGCATTGTCTTACCACCGAATACATCTTTTGTATCGCATATATCTTGAAGAAGACCATCGACTGTTTCAAAAGCGTATTTTGACATCATTGATATTTCATCCCATATTATAATCAGTGTAGCCAGGTTGTGTTGATTAATCGCCACATTAACACGGATTTTAATTACTATATATATTTCTTTACTGGCCACACTGATTATAATTTATACATCTTTCAATTTTTTCACCATCTTTTGAGTTAGGTTTCACATTACACGTTGTACATTCTGTTACATTCAGAGGCAGTTTGAATTATGTGTGAATCGTTTTGCCATTATAGTATAGTAAATCTGCTGCAATGTCTGTTCACACTACACATAAAAATGATATATTATAATATTTCAAATGATCTATCAAAACATGTAAGTTTGGATAAATGTCATCATTCGAAATTTCTGCACTAATAAGGTCATCTATTTTTTCAGGAGTATCAAGTTTATCATTTTCATCTAAAACTAATAATATGTGCATATGAGGAAGTCCTCGTTTTTGCAATTTGATAACATAAATATAAACTACACTTTTTCCTAATACTCCTTGTCTGTTTACTAATTTTTTAAATTCTTTGACTTTTTGATGAAACACCTTGACAACAATATCTGGTCTATCGATTGCAGTTTCATAATTCTCTAGATTTTCCATTATTTCCTTCCATTTTGGATTGCATGTGTCGGTAATATACGGCTTCATACCGCCCGCAGGTAGAATTAGAGAGAGAGGCGCCATTTCTTGGGCACTCGGCCAACATCATGCGGGAGAGCACCGCGAGGCTGCCGCTCGCCGTACGCCGCCGCTTATTCTCGCGAGAGACGTTGCTTAATGCGCACCGCCCTTTCGTACTTGTACTTTTATTTGGCTATTAAGAGTTTATCTTTCCAGAGCTTTTGTGTTAGAGTTATATAAATAAACATAGTTCAGTGTTTTCATAAGTGTTATCTAAAGAATAAAGAAATATTGTATGCACGAATATTTTTACGAAAATTGATACTGTCCTCTTAAAAACTCGTTGACAATACGTTCTCCAACTTTTGTACCTTCAAAAGAAAAATGTTTGGCTTTGTAATATTTACAAATTTCAGTCATGGTACCCAAGTAATTATCATTGATTAATTTTTCATTAATTTCTATATTTGCTATACGACCTATGATTTATGTTTCATACAAAAATTCAAAATGTTTTTTAATTTCATTATGAATAGGTCTTTTTTCTGTAGATACTTTTTCATTTATTTCAATATCGCATAACTGATTGCATATGTTTTCATATTTTCTATGGTCATCAATATTTAATTTTTTAATTAATACGATTGGTTGTTCAGTTAGTTCTGCACTTTCTCTTTTTCTTAAATATCTTGTAAATAGCATTTCTCTTAACCTACTCAGATCTTGGTTCTACTACTATTTCATTTTTTTTATTATTTTTTTTCGCAGTTTTTTTACATAGTTCAGTTTTGCTGTTCGAGTAAGCTTCATTTTTTTGTAATGCTTTTTTCTAATGTTTGTATTTTTCTTTTCATTTCTTTTTCTTCCATTTTTTGGCTTTCGCATTCTTTACTATTTGCATAAACTACTATCTTGCGTAATGCTTCTTTTTCTCGTTTTTCTTCTAATTCTTTACTATTTATGTTCTGTCTTTTTTCTAATGTTTGTATTTTTCTTTTAATTTTTTTTCCATTTTTTAGCTTTCGCATACTTTACTTTTCGCATAAATTACTATCTTGCGTAACGCTTCTTTTTCTCGTTTTTCTTGTAATTCTTCTCTATTCTTGTTCTGTCTTTTTTCTAATCTTTGTATTTTCTTTTCCATTTATTTTCTTCCATTTTTTGGGTTTCACATCCTAATTACTTTTCGCATAAGCTACTCTATTGCGCAGCGCTTTTTTTTCACGTTCTTCTTGTAATTCTTGACTATTTTCTTTTGATTTTTTCTATTTCACGCTGTTTTCCCTGTAAATTGTTTTGATAAGCTTTGTATTGTTTCGGATATAGTTTCATCATCATCATAATTGTTTTTTATTGAAAGAAGGATCGTTGGACTGGACGGGTGCAAATAATGAAAACTTCCGTGTGGAGAAAAAATGACTTTATTGCAGTAGTGTCGTGTAAGAGTTGCTGCTCTCTCTCTCTCTCTCTCTCTCGGGCCATCGCGCATGAACTTGAGAAGCCGACGTGGCGATGGGACGTCACCGTACCTGATCGTGGGAAGTACGGGGAGAGACGCGTGGAGAGCACCGATTGGCACGGCTAGGAGAAATACCTTCGGTGCCTGACACTGGCAAGCGGAATCTCCAACATTCCGCCCACCTTCGTAGAATTAGCGAACGGTCCTCAATCGACAGGTTGGAGGCGTACGACCTTGGCGATGGGGCGATGCAGGATGGTGGAACAGTGCGCAGATCGATGACGAGGGGAATGCCATCACTCCCTGGATGGATGGCGATGACACGGGCTATGGGCCATTTGGCTGGTGGAGTGAGCTCACTCCTTATGAGCACTAGATTGCCCAATGCCACGGGATCCTGTTGTTGCCTCCACTTATGACGAGACTGAAGTGCTATGAGGTATTCCTTCGACCATCGTTCCCAGAAGTGTTGAGCCAGCTGACTAATCAGAAGCCAGCGCTTTCCTGGAGGGATGTTGACATGGGTGACGTTTTCCTCTGGTACTAAAAATGATGATCGTTGTATGAGAAAATGTGAAGGTGATAAAAAATCAAGGTCGGACGGATCATCAGTAAGAGCAGTTAACGGTCTCGAATTTAAGCACGCTTCGATTCGGCACATAAGGGTAGCAAGCTCCGAAAAAGTGAGAACATGTTCTCCAATAACTCGGTGCAAATAATATTTCCTCGACTTAACTGCGGCTTCCCAAATGCTAGCAAAATGAGGTGCACTGGGAGGATTGAAGATCCAAGACGTACCTTCTTGAGCATTTACAATTTGAACTGAATAAGAAGATGATGAGCTAACCATCTGTTTCAACATGGTATCTGCACCTACGAAGTTGGTTCCTTGATCGGAAAACAGTTCTTTGCAGAAACCTCGACGTGTGGTGAATCCATGGAAGGCATCGATAAAGGCTTCACTAGAATAGTCTTCGATTACTTCTGTATGGACGGCCTTAGTAGCCATGCAAATAAAAATGGCAATGTAACCTTTCATCGTACCTTTTCCTCTAGTTTTGGTGAGTCGAAGGTTGATAGGTCCGCCATAATCGATACCAGACCGCTCAAAGGCCGAAAAAGGACGTTCATGAGCTGGAGGTAAATCACCCATTAATTGAGTTGACGTACGAGCTGCGTAACGTGTGCAAGTAAAGCAAGACCATATAATTTGTTTAACGACCCTACGACCGTGGATGATCATATACTATTGTCTAAGAGTAGCAAGGGTTAGTTGGACGTCACCGTGAAGAGTGCGTTGATGAGCGTCTTCAACTAATAATTTAGTAAAGTGACAATCAGCAGGTAAGATAACGGGATGCTTTGCATCTTCTTCCAGTATTGAATGCGAAAGGCGACCGCCCACCCTGAGCAAGTGATTTTGAATAAAGGGGTTTAGAGTCAGCAAAAGACTTTTAGAAGAAAGCTTACCTTCTTTAGTTAGCAGTTGAAGTTCAGTCTTCAAATAGGCTGATTGAACAAGATAAATCAAACAAAGTTTGGTGTTCTCAATCTCACCACCTTCAACTTTCCTGTTAGAAGGGAAATTGTGGCATAGTGGGGATTGAAGAACAGAAAGAGATCTAACCGCTGAAGTATAAGTCGATTTATGCTCCACTTTGGAGCCTATTCATAAGACAAATCTAAAGAAGTAGGAAACAACTTGTAGCAACTTCTGTAGGGACGCATGATCGCGTGTGAGTTTCAAAATTTCTGGAGTATCCTCGACAGAATTTGTAGAGTATGACTACTAGAGTATGACTAGGTTAAATACTAAGACAATTCACTGCAAAGTTAAGCTCATCGTGAGCCTTCGACCATGGCGTGTGATTATCTGATAATCAAGAGGGGCCTCTCCACCATAAATTATGCGAGGCCAATTTATATGACATCGGCGGGGTTATCAGCTGTTCGTACGTGATGCCAGAACGCATCAGGTAGCAGAGTGTGAATCTCTGAATATCTATTGGCAAAAAAAAACGCCCCATCTAGATAGATGGTCCTTTAACCAGAAGAGCACATCAGCTGAATCAGACCAAAGATGAATACTTTCGATCTTTATTGGAAAAGATTGGATGAACGTTTGAGTAAGTCGAGCGAGTAGCAAAGCAGCGCATATTTCCAATCGAGGAAAACTTAGTGTTTTAAGTGGAGCTACTCGCGTTTTAGCCACTTGAAGTGTAACTGAAACATTTCGGTTTCGAATTAAACGGAGATAAATTACTGCACCATACGCAAACTTTGATGCATCCGCAAATCCATGTATTTCAAGAAGTTCACATTCTGGAGAGTATCCACTCCAACGAGGGATTTTAATCTCATAAATAAAATGAAGATCTTACAACCAAGTCTACCACCTGTTGGAGACTTCGAGAGGAAGTTCTTCATCCCAACTAACCTTAAGAATCCACAGAGATTGCATAATAATCTTTGCGGTTATTACAATCGGGGCCAGCCAACCCATAGGGTCGAAGATATGAGCGATCCTTGAAAGTACTGAACGTTTCGTATATAGTAAGTCAATTAGAGTATCTTCGATATGAAAACTGAAACAATCACTTTGAGGGTGCCAATCTATACCTAATATTGGTACTGTAGTTTCAGAGGCGAATAACGAAATCGAATCTGAAGCTAGCATATTCTGTGGTAAGAAAGTAAGTACTTCTGCGGTGTTTGAGGTCCACTTACGAAGCTTGAAGTGACCTCGTTTAAAGAGTTGAATTAACTCTTCTTGTTTGTGCGAAACTTCCTCTAGAGAGTGAGCGCCAGATAGTAGATTATCTGAGTACATCTCTGATCTAACAGCTTCAGCTGCTTCGGCCAGCTTAAGCAATGTGCGTATGGCTAGGTAAGGTGAACACTTCCAGCATATACTACTGTAGATAGCGTTCAAGCGGCCGAGCGCGTTACCAGCTGAAGAGAGAGATAGCAGCTATGAAGTTACATGCTATCAATGGCTTCAAGTGTTAGAGTTTGACTTCTAAGAAAGGCTTGAAGTTTCTCTATTGTGGGTGGGACGACACTATGACCGAGATGTCGTTCCCATTATTTACGTGTATTTAAATAGAAACGATTAAGCGTGAAATGCACAATTAAATCACTACCTAGCTGAACAGCCCTATCAAGAGTTGTTAAACTGTTAATAAGATTAAAAATTTCCCTAGAAATATGTTTAACTTCTGACGAAGTGTCAGATTTTATGGGTTTAACTGCAAATATCTCCGAAATGTGAAAGCTAACAATACGTCCTTGATTTTCATAATAATCAGTTAAAGCCGTTCAAGCTTGTTCATAATTATCACCCGAAATGGGAAGAAATTTAATTTTCTCCAGTCCTTCACTTGTAAGGTTAGTTCGAAGAAAGTGTAATTTCATAATCGGTGATAAGTCTTCGCGACGATGAATGACAGCACGGAAAACATTTCTAAAATTCTCCCAATCTGAGAATTTACCTGAAAACTTTGGTAAATCTACCTTTGACAACGATTGAAACGAGACGTTAGATTGAGCCGAACTTGGAGGAATCGCAGCTGTGGCGGTAGAAGTACCGGCTGTAGCGATTTTTTCCTCCAGAATTTTAAGGAAATCAAGAAATTCACCTGCATAATTTTCTCATGATTTATTTGAAAGGTAGTGTAATTTCTCTCAAAACCGGCTAAACGAGCTTGTACATTAGCTTCAGTCATGCTTTCTTTACCGTTGGATTTGAAGTTTTGCATTAACTTGGAGACCCAGTTGTTTCTCATGATACTCCTCCATTTTGAGATCAAAGTAATCTGACTAGCAACAAATTTGACTATTTGAACTTTGGTATTAAATAAACTATTCTTAACCACTTGAGAGTAGAGAATTAATAGTGAGAGTAATTACATCTAAGTCTTAACCTAGTTGATAATACTTACGCTACAGTGAAAGTTGAGATGCTCTTGAAGATGCAACGTTCACTGTGTCTTCTAACATTACCACGTTGAATCTGCAGATGATCCACAACGTTGATTGCTGGAAGGGAAGATACCGTAGCCGTTGTATGTTGCTATCCCTGCAGCGCAGTCACCAGCTGAGTCAGGAATGCATCCAGATGTGGGCCAGCAGACGAAGTTGCAGTCAAGTTGAAATATCAGCAATCAATAGTGAGCTCGCAGTTGGTAGCAACGTTGGCAGTCGTTATCCAAGTAAACTGCAAGGTCAAGTAATATAAGTAAATTGCAATTATAAGTAATTGCACCCAAGTTCAAAATCAACAGTGATATGGTTCCCAAGTTCATATACGATTAACCCAAGTTCAAACTAAACAAGGCCAAGTACACCAAGTTCAAGTAAAACTAAACCAATTTCTGCTCTGAGTACAAGAAGATGGCTGCCGATCACCGTACACGCGGTGATTCTAGAGCTGTCTTTACAGCGCACGCTCCTGGCGACGTCTTGGAGTCGGTAGATACGCACTCCAAGGCGTTTTTAGAAACGGGGAGAATAGCAATAGATGTGCTATTAGGGAGCCTTAGAAGGTGGCTTCGGAATTCACGCGACGGCGCGACAATGAGAGAGGGAGACAGCAACATACGCGCGAAGTCTGCATGCTGCAGCATGCGACTTAAACGGCACTTACGACCACGAACATTTTGATGCGTACCTGAAAGAAGAGTTGGCTATCTCTAAGCCACTTGAGAGTAGATGTAGAAGATAGGAAAGGGTTTCTTCATCAGCTTGACCATGGTTGTGTCCTCCCACGATCCGGCTCGAAGGACCAATGTTATTTATTGAAGGAAGGATCGTTGGACTGGACGGGTTCAAATAATGAAAACTTCCGTGTGGAGAAAAAATGACTTTATTGCAGTAGTGACGGGGAGAGACGCGTGGAGAGCCCCGATTGGCACGGCTCTCTCACGCATGTAATATCTAGCCGGAGTAGGGGAAATACCTTCGGTGCCTGGCACTGGCAAGCCGAATCCCCAACAATAATCTATATGCATTTTTTCTAAATTTACTGTTATATCAGTATGCAGCAAATTGTCGAGTTTCGTAACTCCGTGTATTTCCATGGGAGTAGAATATTCAAATTTTTTCTTATTTTTAATATTCAATTGTATCATTTTCTGATGTTGGGCTATTAATTATCGTTTGAAATTTATTTCTATTGCTTTAATTTTTTCAATATTAAAATACAATTTCATTTGTTTAGAATTACATTTATGAAGTAGAATTCGGGAAGCGTAAGTAGAAGCGGGAACGCTTGTATCATAATGAAGATTACATCGCTTCGGGTACGTGAACGCGAGATGGCGCGGCGATACAGAATTGGAGCTGTATCGATGTCATGAATAGCAGACATCCGCGACTGGACGCAGGATCTTGTTGTTGTGCAGAATCAGATAGTCGTGAGATAGTAGAGGTGAAATTTCGCTCGCTCCGAATCTTTTGGCGTGAGAGTATGCATAAATGAGGAGTCTGAGTTTAGTACTTGAGCAGTCGATAAAAACCAAACGTTTTGTTGTAAAAGTTAAATCCATAAACGCGACTTTAAATATTTAAAATTGATAAAAATTTGGGTGTAATTAAAATAAAATTTTATACTAATTAAAATGCTGATGTAAATATGATTTCTTGCAATTAAACTTATAAAAAGGATTTGAAACATCTAAAATCCACAGAAATATTAATTTTTTTACACACAGAATTGAAAAAATTAATTAATCTAATGAATTGAACTAATGCGCCCACGTGTGCTTTCATTGTGAGTGTGTTTTAAGTTAGGTTTATTGTTTATTCACAAAAGAGACATTCACTAAACTGAAGGTATACCTTATCTTCGCCAGAAACTTCAATTACCTGAATATTACATAAGCATAAATCAACTGAATAAGTATTCAATATCAACCGCTCCTATTCATATAAATCTAACTCGCCCGAGCATTCAATATAATTCTGACTCGTAATTGCATGCAATAAAATACGAACTCAAAATTCTCCTCAAGACAATTCTAATTCGAGTGCACGTGCAATACAAGGCCAACTCAAAATTCATTACAAGGTGATTCTAATTCAAGTCGCCTTTTATATAATTCTAACTCAAACTCATTATTTTGTAGTTGTGCACTCGAATTAGAATTGTCTTGCAGAGAATTTTGAGTTCGAATTTTATTGCATGCAATTACGAGTTTGAATTACATTGAATGCTTGCGTGAGTTAGATTTATATGAATAGAAGCCGGCGATATTTAATACTTATTCAGTTAATTGCTGCTTATCTAATATTCAGGTAATTGAAGGTTTTAGCGAAGATAAGGTAAAACTTCACTTTAGTCAATGTCTATTTTGTGAATAAAAAATAAAGCTAACTTCAAACACACTCGCAATGAAAGCACACGTGGGTGCATTAGTTTCATTAAGTGGAAATGTAAAAAAATTAAATATTTGAAAAATTACCGTCATCACCGTGCAGCATCCACACTTCAGACTTCTTGCCTACAGATTAAAAAAGTCAGAGTAAGCCAAAAACAGTTCATGAAGAACACTACTCCGATAACATACACCATGAATATCTGATCACTTCAGAATTTACTGACGATCAGTCACGTTTCTTCTAGAATAGTACGTGTGTTTTCAACTGATCAAAGATCCTCGGTTTTGAAGAAAAAGAGTGCCATTATAGTTAATAAAAGAGTTCTCGACCAATAAACATACTTTTCTCATGAAAATCCTAATTTATTACCTTATGCGACAATTTCCAAATATACCCATTTCAGTTGATACTTTGAAAATACCGCTTTGACTTGCTCCATACTGCTTGCGCTCGTCTCCTCTCACCCCACCTTCCACATTGCCCAAACACACACCTGCTTTGTAAGGCATATGTACACCTCCCTCCAGCTACCACCGACCACCCACAACTTGCTCTACAAATACACTTTCTTTCCTGACTCTCTCATCATCATTTACTCCACCATTTCGCAGATACCCTCCTCTCCTTTTACTCTTCTATCACAGATTTTGTAAGAATTTGTAAAAATTCGCAAGACTTCACACCCCATACCGTCTTCTCACCTAAGGCGCCTGCATTCCACGCGGATCTCTCCTTACCACAACCTTGTAAAATACCTCTATCATCTCAGACTCAGACGCCAGACTCCGACCAAAACCCTTCTTATCTAATGTGACTATATCAAGACATTGACATCACAGCCATGGAAAAGAACCTCCTCTAATATTTACCTTGACTCTGCTATCCCAGAACGATAAACCTGCCCTTTTAAATATTTTGCTCTCAATCACAAAATTTCCAAAAACTGGAGCTTTGGCGCAGAGTTGAATGTAAAACAAGTATTTTGAGCTTTACTGAAAAAGTCTACGCCAAACTTTATTTTTTGAAAAAATCATAGCTCTTATTAAAATGGGTTTAGAGATCTGGTTTT
>JAWWEQ010042805.1:0-17724 GCA_035583055.1 Torymus tubicola | reverse complement strand
TGGCATAAAGGTTTATTAAAAAAACTTAAAAGGATACTCCCGACAAACCTTTACAAGATACTTAAGTCCTACTTAACGAACAGATTCTTTCAAGTTAAAATCAATGAAACATTGACAAATGTTTTTTCTATTAACTGGAGTGCCTCAAGGAAGTGTATTAGGGCCTACCCCGTACTTGCTATACACTGCGGACTTATCTGTAACTCAAGATATAACTATTAACACGTATGCAGACGACACTGCAATTCTTTCTATCAACTCTTGTCCCAAGAATGTCTCTGAACAGCTACAAAAATATATAGATAAAGTCGAAAAATGGTTCAGTCGGTGGAAAATTAAAATCAATGAAGCCAAATCAACGCAAGTTACATTTGCTCTGACCAAAGAAACATGTCCACCAGTAAAGCTTAATAGAAAGTTAATACCCCAAAACAACGAAGTGACCTTGGCATACACCTTGACCGTAGATTGACTTGGAGATCTCATATCTGGGCTAAACGCAAGCAATTAAACCTTAAATTTAGAAAAATGTATTGGCTTTTAGGTAAAAATTCGCAACTTACTCTAGAAAATAAAATACTTATATATTCAAGTATTCTCAAACCTATATGGACATATGGAATCCAACTCTGGGGAACTTCAGCTAATTCGAATATTGAAATTATTGAAAGGTTTCAGTCTAAAACCTTGAGAAACATTGTCAATGCACCTTGGTTTGTCCCTAATGACATCATCAGAAATGACTTAGGAATACGAACAGTTGAAGAAGAGATCTTAACCCACTATAATAGGTATAATAAAAGATTAATTGAACATCCGAACCGATTGGCAACTAAACTAATCACTACACCACTAATTTCAAGGCTCAAGAAGTATAGAAACATAATGTAAAAGTAGCGTAAAAATTGCACTGGCAAGACTTAAAGAGACCTTGGAGTTGTACTTACATGTTTTTTCTTTTCTAATGTAAATACTTTCTGTAATGTAAATAATTTACTTATTGTTGTAAGACAGATTGTAAATAAAATTGGTTATTATAAAAAAAAATTTATAAAAAATTTATTATTATAAAAAATTTACTTTAGAGAGTATATTGGTAGAATATAGGTAATATAGATTTACAATGCCCAAAAGAAATAGTTGTAATAGTACAAAGAGGACTCGCCAAGTTGAATTTGAAATTGCGGAATGCGAAGATTATTATGATGTTTCTGTCATATCAGATGATGATTGTTCAGGGGAATCTGATTCTTGTCCGGAATCAGAAAATGATTCTAAAGATGAGGATGATGATGAAACTAGTGATGAAGATGATGAAATAGACCTTGGCCCTTTGAAATCGTTCAAAACAGTACTGGATTCGTACGCCGATTCACAAAAAAAATTAGAGGAGAATCATGTTTATAAATGGGTTGATGGCGAAACTAAATATAACGAGCCTTTAGAAAATGAAATATTTTTAAAAAGTTGCTATTTAAAAAAAATATGAAATAGCTCTTTGATTGAAATTTTCGAATTTTTCTTTTGCCTTGAACTTAAAAATCATATTATTCACTGTACTAGATCATATGGGTATGAACTTTCTCTAGAGAACTTGAACAAATTTTATTGGGATTTTCTGCGCGCTGAACCAGTAGCCTCATGCATGGGTGTAAAACAATTTGAATTAATTAAATCTAAGATAAAACTACATAAACCTGGTGATGAAAATAAGGAGGACAAAATTTGGCGAGTAAGACCTTTTATAAATATTAAAAAAAAATATTAAGCAGTTTGGTTTTTTTCAACATCACTATCAATCAACGAGATGATGATAAAATACTTAGGGCGATGTTCTTTCAAACAATTTATCAAATTCAAACCAATTAGATTTGGTATAAAATTGTGGGGGTTGGTTAGGGCTAATGGATATCTATTTGATTTTGATATATACTGTGGAAAAAATGCTAACTGTAATCTTTTACCTAAAATTTCTCTTGATAGTCGCGTTGTAATTCAGACCATGCAACAGTTTTTGTCTGTTACTTCTCCACGTAGTTTACAAAATTATCACGTTTATTTTGATAACCTATTTTGTTCTGCCGATCATTTGATCCATTTGAAAAAATTGGGACTACGATGCACAGGGACTCTTAGACAAGACAGAATACCAGTTAAGCATAACATTGATAAAAAAAAGGATGAGCGTGGATGTTATCAAGCAATGTACGATAAAAACAGTGGTATAAATTTTATTACTGTAATGGACTCTAAGCCTGTTTCAATGTTGTCTACTGCTACTGGTGTAAGTCCTACTGTTCCTGTTGAAAGATACTCTAATACTGAGAAAAAGAAAAAATCATTAGAGTTTCCAAGAGTTATGCGTGCTTATAACGACTTTATGGGTGGCATAGATCTTCATGATCAATTTTGTAATAAATTTTTGCCTATATTTCGATCAAAAAAATGGACTTGGGTTATTTTCGTCAGAGGCATTCAAACAGCAATCACCAATGCTACTATATTGTATAATGTTGTAAATAAAGGTAAAAAAATTTTAACTTAAGATATTTGTATGGCTATTGCTAAAAGTTATTTAAAAAAGAAACCATCATCTGCTAAAAAAACCTCATAAATTCGAACAAACTCTTAGTTAAAGGAAACTGTTCTAACAAACAATGTCCCATAAGAACACAAAAGGTTTGCAAGTCATGTAATTTATATTTTTGCAAAAACTGTTTTGAATCTGTACACCCAAAAGAATAATCTATATAAAATAATATGATAAATGAATCAAAATTTGAATTGAAAAAGTTCTTAAAATAAAACAACTAAAATAAAAAGAAATACCCAAAATAGAAAACAACATTCTAAAAAGAAAAAAAAGAAAGAAAATAATAAAAAAAATAATACAACATAAAAAAAACAAAAAAACAAAAAGAAAACGGTTCTTGTTATCGTCTACCTCCTCGTGCTGAGAACTGGACAACGCTGTATCATATTATATACATATAGTGTCAAAGTGTCGATTATACTGTTATCAAACCGAAAAATACTTTGATAATTTTTTTATTGAAAAGCATTAGCTTTACGAAAAAAAGTTATAGAAGAAAAAGTTTTCAGAATTATCTAAAGAATATTTATAAATTTTACCAGAAGTTTTTGAGTGAATTTCAAATTTTTCAAAATCGCCTATTATTGAAAAATTCTAAAATGGCTCAAAAAATTTTTCAAAAATTCACACATATTTTTTGGATGATTCTAATCATTTTTTGTTCCATAACTTTTTTTCATAAGTTTCAAAGCTGTCAAGAAAAAAATCATGAAGTTCATGCGGTTTCACAAAAACCGCCATTATGGAAAAACTAAGGGGAAAAAAAAAGTTCTCAACCAGGGTTGGGTTTTGAAAACCTCAGACATCGAGGACGCGATTTCTAGCAATAATATGCTTATTTAAATGCAGCAATGTAAGTAAAAATTGATTTAAAAAAAAATGTTAAAAATTCGTGACTTGTTTTTTTAAAATGCAAAAAAGTACCAGATTCTGAAATTGCCTCCACGAAAATCCCTTATATAGAATTTTGAACAAAAATGGATTTGTTTTTCTAACACCTCAGTGGGCTCGAAGTGTACGACCGTACCCTCCACGTCCCTCTGTGTACATTCTCTCCTTTATATTCTCTCCACGCCTACTTTACGACCCGAAATACCGCAAAATAAAGACAGAGAAATAGAGGCAGAGACGTAGAGGCAGAGAAATAGACAGAGACGTAGAAACAGAGTCTTAGAGAGAGGGTCGAATGACGGAGTCAGAGAGTTAGAAACATAGAGTCGTAGAGAAAGAGAGAAAGAGAGAGAAACGTAGAAACAAAGACGTAGAGACAGATACATAGAGACAGAGTCGTAGAGAAAGAAATAGGGATGTAGAGACAGAGTTAGAGAGACAGAGACGTAGTAACAGTGACGTAAAAACAAGCAAATAGAGACAGAAGTAGAAAGAGAGCGAGAGAAAATGGGAACAATAAATAGAGATAGACGTAGAGACAGAGATGTATATACAGAGTCGGAGAGACAGAAAAGTGGAGACAGAGACGTAGAGTTAGAGACTTAGAGACGGAGACGTACATGTGGTGATAGAGATAGAGACGTAAAATAGGGTCTGTGACGGATACGTAGAGACAAAGATGTAGAGCCTTATGCGTCGAGACATAAAGTAAAGGCAGAGACGTAGAGACAGAGGCATAAAGACTGAGACTTAGAGACCGAGACGTAGACACAGGGGCTTAGGGTCAGAAGCATAGTGACAGAGACGTAGATACAGAGTCTGAGAGACGGAGATAGATAGATAGATTTCGATTTATTTGCCTTCGCAGCCAAAGATTAAAATACATTAAATGCGTTCGCATCATTTGCTGATGACAAGTCGCTATTCAGATCCTCCATGATGAATTTACGGCTATACTGACTGGCTAGATCACGTAAAACGTCAAATAGGTCGGTGCCCTCCTGCATGGCAATGTGGGAGGGGGGGTTCTGTAGATGACTCCGACCAAGATGGAGGGAGAGTCGCCCTGTTGCACGCGACAGAAAAGATACTCCGGAATAGATGGTTTTTCCGGTCCGAGGGTACTGGAAGATGCCAGCTTCGCAACTTTAAAGACGTCCCTCACATACAGTGCTTCATTGCTAGACTGATGTTGTGTGGGAGTGAACTGGCACGTCGTAGGAATGGCTTACAAGTAGGCTGGTGTTGCGAATACATGCGCACGCTCGCCACCTTTACACCTGGCCAGAAATCTGCCGCCTGAATATCAAACATATTGAAAACCTAGCCTCTGGGCTACTGATCTCTAACTCTTAAACACATCGAATTTTTTATGGAGCAACATTTCGTTAATAAAGAGCTTACAGTCCGGCATACAGGCAGCAGATGCCGAACCCAGCAATGCGGGATCAATGTCACTGGTTGTTAAATAATTGTTGGCCAGCGCACGTCTGGCTCGTATTACCTTTCCGACTAGATCCGAGCTACTGAGTCTGACTTCGCAGGAGGGCGATGCGCCGAACCACGAGCCCAGACCTCCGTCAACTATTTTGCTCCTCCTCAGAGGTGGCTCTCGAACCCACAGGACATGTGTCCCCATGACGTTCTCCTTCACGAAAGATGGGAGGATTGTTTTGAGAACTGCGTAGGCTATATCTTTCCTTATTTCGGCTGTTGTATCGCAATTTCTTTTTAAAATACCATTTCTCTCATCATCGTCTCTTCTCGTCATCTCCGTATTTCCCGTAAGCGCACTGAAGATTCTCGTAGCAGCAGATTGCTTTGTCCAGTTTATCTCTAAGTATGAAATTTTCCTCGAGAAGCAGCTTACATTGCGAATTTAAATCTACACCGAGCAAGTTTTGTTTATTAAGTTGTTACTCCAGAACGGAGATCCGCAATCGCTTAGCATCGTCAGTGGTCACTGCAGCGAGTGCAGTAGCGATGCTACGCCAGGGAAGGCGCCGATCCTCGAGGAGTTTTAGCTCGTCAAGCTACTTCTCGAGCATATCGAATCCATTGAAGAACAGTTCCAACGTACTTACGGGAATAGAAACACTCCGGCTACCTGCTTAACAGCGATGGAGGGCCGCGAGGGTGGGACACGTGACGTGTTAAAACACAAGGAGCGCGACGATACCGGTGTTGAAGAGCTAAGAGGCGCGCGATGGTGGGAGGGGTATAACTTGCTTTTCGCAGGTGCAGATCGCTGCGAGGCCGATGTTTTTGTGCTCACCTGCGCTCTCTTTGGCTTGATGGAAGCAGCCTTTCGTGTTGGTGTCAATTTGGCTTCTGGCGGTTGCTCCTGCACTCGGCATATGTCGCACAGGGCCCCTTTCCTCTTGCCGGAACATTTACTGTGACAGGGCTGGCGACATTGCGGGCATCGTCCCAGCTGCCTTGAAGATGATTCCCCGCAGACAGCACACACGTTCTCCATGTCCGGTGGAAATTCTCAAGACTTGTTAAAGTTATTGTTGTTGACAGCTTTCCGTCTGCCGTCGGTTGCCCACCGTATTTGAAATTGGCCGTTGCATTGGCGGAGACCTGTCGTGAAGACTGCTGCAAGTGGGACCTGCGGAGTAATGTTCGTGTGATGCAGCGGGACACTGTATGGTTGAAGAACACGGTGAGGAGTGCAGTGATAGATCTTCAGAGATGTTGGCAGCCGGAATGTCTTTAAACAGCCTGTTCGTAGTCAGCTAAATGGTTTCAAGCTTGAAGTGAGGCGTCGTAAGAAGGAAAAGAAACTCCTGGTCATAGAACACAGTGTACAACAAAGGTCCTTAGGTGGGGAGCTTGAGAGCCGATGGAGCCGCTTTCCTGAATAAAAACACTCCAGGGCTGAAAGAAAAATTGAGTAAAACTCAAAATAAAGCTGGAGCGAAAAGCTAACGATGTTGTCACTTACCCGACCAGCGACAGAGACGTAGAGACAGGGTCGTAGAAATAGAGCCATAGAGACAGACACATAGAGACAGAGTCTTAGAGACAAATACATAGAGACAGATTTGTAGAAACAGCGATGTAGAGACAGATACCTAGAGATAGAGTTGTAGAGAAAGAGTTATGGATGTTGAGACAGAGTCAGAGAGACAGAGACGTAGAGACAGAGACGTAAAGACAGCCAAATAGTGACAGACACGTAGAGAGAGAGAGAGAGGCAGAGAGACAGAGAGAGAGAGAGAGGCAGACAGAGAGAGAGAGAGAGAGAGAGAACTTTATTTACCTTCGTGGCAAAACTATGAATACAATATAATGTACAATATTCCGAAATACAATGCCAAAAGTTTAAAATTAGACGCGTCGAGGACCTTAAAATATATAAAGAAAAAATACTATAAAAATACAATAAAAATAAAATAATAAAAAAATTTTCTTACAATATATACTTTATAAACATGATTTAGTATAAATTAATACGATCGCAGCCAGTACTCCAGATTTATTACAATTAATATCGCAGTTAAAACAATTTAAAGTCAACAAGTCATTAAAAATCTGATATTACAGTTGTACAGTCTAACAATAAGATTGATAGGTATTAAAATTGGTCAAGTTAGTCAGTCAAACGATGGTGAACGTAGGTGACGCAGTGAGAGGGGAAGAGAGTTCCATAAGTGAGTACCCCGGATCTGAAATGACCCGGCACCCGATTGATGATTTACAAACCTAGGCACAAGTTCCAGTTGCACTTCCCTACTGGTCGGCTTGGGTTTGTGCTCAATAAACAAGGCAGCCAGGTTACTTGCCTCTCGCAATCGTAACATTTTGTATAAAAGAAGGGCTGCGAAGTAAAGCCTGTGAGAGTCCGGTCGGAGCCAACCCAAGTGTCTCCTGTGGGGGGTGATATGAGCATCCCTTCTAACTCCCAGGATGTATCGCACACATGAATTGCTTAGTCGCTCTAGTCTACGTCCCTGTTCGTCCGTCGCGTCTAGTAGTACTACCAAAGTAATCTAGATGTGGTTGAACTAATGTCTCGACTAGCCTTTTGCGAACCGTCTCAGTGGTACACGACTTTATAAACCGCAGACTGTACAGAGCTTTATTGACTTTTCTCGTAACTTGGTCAACATGCTCACGGCTTCCATGTCATCTTATTGTCAAGTATAACTCCGAGACTCATAACCTCGCTACTGAATGGGATGGGAACCCCAGTCCCCACGTCAATGCCTGGCAAGTCCATTGCGTAGACAGAGTTAACGGTCACTTTTGAATCAAAAACTATCGCCTTCGTTTTGCCCGCATTGAGCTGTAGATCAGAACTCTCCGCCCACGGAGACACCATTTGTGCCGCATCAGACAGTCGAGAAATTTCCTCCAAGATTTTATCTTTGGTGGTATGAAGATAAATCTGGAGGTCGTCAGCATAAAGGATGTGGTGAATCCCCTGTCCGTTTAGTATGTCGCGCAAGTCATTGACGTAGAGGCAAAAAAACAAGGGGCCTAGAACGGAACCCTGTGGTACTCTTAAATTGGTTTCTATCCAATCATAATTACCATTCATATTTGTACAAACCATTTGTGTACGACCTTGTAAGTAGGTCCCGATGAATTTATGTTCAAAAATCGTTTTAAAGGAAACCTTAAGAAACTACCATCCTCCGTTACTAAAGCAGATGTCGGTCCTAGTTAAGGATACAGCGTGGGTACGGCATTACTACGGATTTACTTCATCTCTATTCAACTTCGACTCGGCCGTATGTTGATTTGGAGTAGATTGACAAGCCGCTTGTATGATCTGTAGATCGGAAGCTGTAGAGAATGGATGCGCACGCTGACCTCCTTTATGTCTAGCAGGGATCTGCCGCCGGAATGCCAAACGTATTTGAAGCCCAGCTTTTGGGCAATCGATTTCAGACTTTTGAAGGCCTGAAATTTCTCACGAGGTAACATTTCATTAATAAAGATCTTATGGTTTGGCATGCAGGCGGCCGATACCGGGCCAATAAGTTCGGGGTCAATATCATTGGTGGAAGGAGTAAGGATAAAAGAATAACCATAGACGTATATAGAACTTGTATAATTTATTTAATATTTCGGCTCTATGACTATCTGTACAAAGCACTACAATACTTGAAGGGCTCTCTTCGCAAGGACTGACTCTATCCGACTGACTGCGCGTTTGCTCGTGCTTGCATAGGTCGAGGGGAGGCGAGACTCCAACGACAAAGGAGCTTTCCGCGTTCCTTCACGCATATATTTATATATATATATATATACATATGTTAACACTCCCTCCCGCGGAAGTTGCTTTGCCTTCTCTAACGTTGACTGGATTTAGTATCTGTAATCAAAAACAAGCATTAGTGATGAGTTGTTTTTATTTTTATACTCTAAATTTAATATTTTACTGCTCAATCTTCTTTGAGTTTCTACCGGTAGGGATTTGGTGAATATATCAGCCAGTTGCTCCTTCGATGGAACCCATCTAACTACAATCTGTTTCCTCTCTATACATTCCTTTACATAGTATTCTCTGACTTCAGACACATGTCTCAATTTCAGACTAACATTTATCTTTGTGCTCGATTCTGCTGCTCTATTGTCACAATACAAAGTCACAGGGGTTGATTCTTCTCTAATAAACAATTTTAGTGAATTTATTAATGATATTGTCTCCGACAGGCCTTACTCATTTCAACATACTCCGCTTGGCAGGTAGATAAAGCCACATACTGTTGTTTATGTGTTTTCCAGGCAACTGCATAGCCATACAGCCTTATAAGGAATCCACTTGTGGTCTTGGAACCTTTGCAGTCCGCAAAACTTGCATCCGAGAACGCATCTCACTTATCTGTTTCTCCTCTAAAAGTTATGCCATGCGATTGAGTCTGTTTCAAGTATCTACAGACTCTCTTTGCCATTGTTCATTCAGTTTCCATGGGGTTCACTTGGTGTCTACTCAATATGTTCACAGCGTATGTGATATCCGGTCTAACGGTATTTGACAGATATAGCAGCAATCTAACTAACTCTCTATACCTAGCTATTTCTGTATTGGTTGCCTTTTTCACATTTTCTATGTCTAAATCATCTTCTCTATCTCGTCTCTCTCTGCTATTTACTTGATTAGTCACCATAGGTGTTTTCTGGGAATGCATTTCGCTGTAGCCAAATCTTTTGAGTAATCTTTCAATATATTTATCCAATGTGAGTTTCAAAACTTTGCCCAATCTATTTCTTTCTATTTTCATGCCAAAGAAACTCTGTGGCTCTCCTAAATCAGTCATCTTGAAATTTTTCTTCATCGTAGTCTTTGTCATCTCTAGTTCATCTCTATCATTACAAGCAATAAGTATGTCGTCTACATAAAGTATTAGAATTAATAAACCTTCTTTTCTCTGATTCTAGTAAACAAACATAGTTCTGTGTTGTGGCAAGTGAGGCCCTATGTCTTTTGCTACTTTCGAGAATTTTTCATTTCAATTCTTAGGATTGATTTTGAGACCATACAGCGCCCTTTGTAGCTTACAAACTTTGGTGGTTTTTGTTTGCTCCGAGCATTCTAGGTCTTCTGGTATTTCTATATAAATATCTTCTTCTATGGAACCATTGAGGAATGCCGTTTTCACATCTAATTGACACATCTCTAAATCAAATTTGTTTGCATAAGCCAACACTGATCTGATTATTGACAATCTTGAAACTGGTGCATACGTTTCACTCAGATCATAATCATTCTTGTCCTTGAACCCTCTAATCACTAATCGGGCTTTATATCTGATTTTATTGTCTGCTTCTGACTTTTTCTTAAGAACCCATCTAGAGTCTATGATATTGGGTTCTTGCCATCTACGAATTTTGGTCTTTCTATAAGTCTCCAGACCTTATTCTCTTCCATAGATTTCAATTCTTCTCTAATTGCAGATGCCCAGTGATCTCTTTCATTTGAGCTCATAGCTTCTCTATACGATACTGGATCTTCATTTAATTTGGCAAGCAGTGCGTGCCGTCTGTTCCTTTTCCATCTCTATGTCTTCCTTTTCTGACTCTTGGGTTTGTTCCTCGTTGCTCTGTTTTATCTTCCTCGGTCTGCCTCTCTTTCGTTTGGGCTCTCCTTCTGTTTTCGCTGATTCTTTATCTTCATCTAAATTCTCATCTAAATTCTCCTCAAATTCGAACAACCAACTCCGTTTTTGTTTTTATCTATTTCTTTGTTTGAAACATCCCAGTTCATGATTTGATTCGTATTATATCTGTCTCCAAAAACCAACTTCTCGTTAAATTTCACATCTCTACTTTCATAATACTTGCCTTCTTTAGGGCAGAATAGGACATATCCATCTGCCTTGTATCCCACTAACACCGGCCTTTTGGCTATTTTGCTGAATTTAGGACCTGTATTTCTCTGTATTTTAAAATATGCTAATGCTCTAAATCTTTTTAATTGATTCAAATCCACTTTATATTCTGGATTAAACTTTATGATTGATGATATCATTTCATTTGATCTGTGTGGCAATCTGTTGTATATATATTGCTGTTCCTAGGGCCACATGTCATCTTTGAATTGTTTGATTAAACCTCTCCGCTGTGTCATTGTGTTTCGGAGTGTCAGGGCAAGCCAGTTGTAATTCCGCTCCAAGCTTCTCTATTACCTCTACCGTTTCCGGTGAATTCAGTGCCTTTATCTGCTCTAAGATTACAAAATTTCTCATCTCTACCTAACAAATTTCTGGCTCTGGTGATAAATGTTGCCAAGCATTGCCCTGTCCCAACTTTAGATTTTAAGGGATAGGCCATGGCTAGTCTGGAGTAATCGTCTACAAATACAACAATATATCTGTATCGTTTCGGGTAAGTCGATGGACTAATTGACCCCATGGTGTCGGCATGTACGATTTGTGTATGTAATTTACTTAGCTTGGATGACAAGCATACTTCACAATCTAAAATTGTCTCACCTAAATCAACTTCTCTAAAATTTCTTAAGCTTTTACATTTAGACTGTAGTTCTTTTAAATAATAAAGTGACGCATGCCCAAGTCTCATGTGCCAAAGCATTGCCCGATTGTATACTAATTTTTCATTTAAACTTTCACTCGAATTCAATTTAACGTTTTCTTCTTCTAATGTAATATTACTATTCACATTATTTATTTTTCTATCAGTTATTGTATCAGTAAAATTCCTTGTTATTTTTAGATTATTATTCTCCTTTAATTTTTCCTTCTCTAATTGATTATTATTTTCGATGGTTTCTTCGTTCTCTTCTATTGCCTGCTCTAGTCTTCTCTTAGCAGCTTCTCTGCAGGTAACTATGTATGCAATGATTTTCTCTTTTTCTGTGTTCTGAACTAAATTCTCCGTCCCCTCTACTTCTAATTCTATTACCCAGTACCGGTGATATATATCTGTTATTAAGATTTCATTTGATTCGGGATGAAATGTATTTATTCTGTGACCGTCTAGGTATATGCTTCGACCTCTCTACGAATTTACGCAGGGACAACAAATTTTCTGACAGGTTTTCGGCACAAATTACATTTTCCAATCTCAATATTTTATTTTCACCATTAAATCCAACTACATTACCTACTCCCTCCGATTTAATGATTGAATAATCATTTTTGTTAGCACATCTAATTTCTAAGTCTGTTTTGGGTTGGAATGATTTGAAAATTAATTTTGAATTAAACATATGTTCCGTAGCAGCCGAATCGGCTAAAAATCTAACTAATTGGGAATTTTCTTCTCTATTAAAATTTAGATCTTTCCTATTTTCAAAGTTTACCATCAACGCATTTAACTTACCGGGAGCCGTCTCGTTCGAATTTCCTTTTTCTAATTTTTGTTTTGTGTTATTGTTACCCTTCTACCTCTTGTCATACGCCCTCTGCCTCTTCGAGATATTTCATATTTTGTTTCAACATTAAAGCAATATCTACAAGAAGAATTATCACAAGGTCGTCTAGAGAGACCATCTGCATTGCTATGAGAAATACCTTTCCGATGTAGAATTTTAAAGGCATAGTGATCTAATTTTCCTATCCTTCTGGCTAATTGACCATCTAAGTTCTTGAAAGAAAGAAGCCATGTCAAGGTAGAATGATCAGTACGAATAAAGAAAAATCTTCCACATAAATAATAATGAAACTTTTCAACTGAATCCACTACTGCTAATAATTCACGGCAAGTAACGCAGTAATTTCTCTAAGCCTTAGGCAGAACACGGCTGTAATAAGCAATAACTCTTTCTCTTCCTTCATGAATCTGTGATAAAACCGCACCTATTCCATGATCAGAAGCATCTGTATCTAAAATGAAAGGTACATCTGTACAAGGGAAAGCTGGAATGGGTGGAGTTGACAGGCTTATTTTAAATTAAAAAATGATTTCCGACGGCCATCTGTCCAATCGAATTTAGTTTTCTTTTCAGTTAATCGATAAAGAGGTTTGGCAACAGAAGAAAATCCCTAATTCTTACAAAAATCGTATGCACATTATCCAGCATCTCATCGAACGATTTAGCCATAACCATAAGATCATCTAGATAAATTAAACATATATCATTTAAAAGATCCCGAAGTATTTTCTTCATCAATCGTTCGAAAGTAGCTGGAGCATTGCATAGTCCAAAAGCCATAATGATGAACTGCCATAATCCATTACCAATTGAAAAAGCTATCTTTTCTCTATCTTCTGGGCGAATCTTAACCTGCCAATATCCGCTTTTAGGATCTAAAGCCGAGAACCAAGATTTACCAGCTAATTTATCTAAAGTTTTGTCAATTCTAGGTAATGGATATGAATCTAATCGTTTTGTCATTTAATTTTTGGAAATCTACGCAAAATCTCCGAGTGCCATCCTTTTTCTGTTTCAATGCTACTGGAGAACACCAAGAACTAGAAGATTCTTCAATAACCCCTTATTTTTGCATGTCATTAAATATCTGATTAATCTCTGTTTGTAAATGAAAAGGATGAGGACGAACCGGTTGTTTGATAGGACGAGGATCACTAAGTTCAATTGTGTTCAACGAGAGTACACTTCCCTGAAACATCATCATCTTCGAAAATATCCTGGAAATTAATTAAGAGCTGGGCAAATATTTTTTTTTGTGATGAATCTAAATTCTGGGAATTATCTTTGAAAACATCTTCCAACAAATCTGGTAATTCCGCAGCCCACTCCATAATCCTACAACATTCCTGTTTATCTGTATCACTGTCAATTGTGCTTGGGGTATTTTGGAAAATTTTATTTATTGAGTCTGTAATTCCAGTTTTACTTAAAAAATCACACCCAAGTATACAATCGTCAGTAATATCTGCAACAAAAATGATCATTTGAACTGAATGTTGGCCTAAATCTATTCGGACAATTGTTTTAAACTTGATAGGAACTTCTTCAGCAGTAGGATATTTCAAATTTGGTCCATCAAGGGAAATTCGATGACAGTATGGCTTAACAAATTTGGAATTTAAAATCGTCACATCTGCACCTGAATCTATTTTTAAAATACATGATTTCTTATCTACACTGCCATCAAACTCGAAAGCCTTTAAATTTCGAAGAACCCTACAAACACGTGTGTCCGAACCATTCGGTTCAACAGCATCGTGATTAGGAGCCTGTTTATTAAATGTCAAACTCGCTCCTGAAAGTTTGACATGACCTAGTTTCACTGTTCTGGACATTGAGAGCGTGTGTGTCCTTTCGTATGACAGCACCAACACTCAAGATTTTTCAACCATTCTTGATGATTGAATGTCTGATCCTGTTTTTGAAAGCCTTTATCACTAATCTGACACTTTCCTGAAAATTTTCGAGTGTTTTGAAAACCTGTGATACTTTATTGTGAAATTGAGTTCCTATTCTGTTCCTTGATAACTTTTACTTTTAAAGCTCGCGCAAGAGCAATCTTAAGAGAGGTTATGCCTTCTAATTGAAGAGTTTCCCTAGCTCCTATATTGTAAATACCAATAATGAATTGAAAACAAGCTATCTTATCTTGTATCTCTAATGAACATTCAGGACATGCTAATGCTGCTAACTTCTCTACATCAGCTGATAATGTAGGAAGATCTTCCACCGGCTTTTGCCGCCTTTTTTGGAATAAAGAGTAACTACTTGATCCTAAATGTTCACCGAAACGTGCCTCTAATTTTTCTAACAAGGTCTTCAAATCCAAAGTCTCAGTATTCTTAAAGCTACTCAAAACGCTTTTTGCCTTATTACGCAAAGTAGCAGTTAAAACTATCATCTTTTCTTCATCATTCCAACTGTTACACCTTGCAATTAAATTAAATTGATTCAAATACTCAGGCAGAGGAGTTGTACCATCATAAATATCAGGTTTTAGGTTATAACCTAACCCTAAATTGACTGGTTTAATCGAATTTTCAACATCTGATCCTGTGTTTGCAAATTAATTATCACCTAACCTAATTGGCTGTGTGTTCCTGTTACTTGTGCAAACCACGTTTGTTATTGCTGTTGTTTGCGTACTGGAATGTTGGGTTGTACTCATCTGGTTTAATTTTCGACGAAACTGAGCAAGTTCTTCTTGGAGAGAGGGTGGCTCTGCCCGTAGTTTATCGATGGTACGTTGACGCTCGATTACTTCATCATCGCGTACGCGTAACTCCATCGCGAGGTGTTTCTCCTCGGTGATGTGATGTTGTAGTCTCGCTTCAAGCTGTTGGCGTCGTTGATGTTCAGCCTTACGACCGGCTTCCAACTTTTCAAGTCATTCTTGGTAAATATTTATCTGAGTTCTAGCCTCATTGAGTTCCAATAGCGTTTCACGAAGAAGAACTGGGGTACACCGTCCGTCGGTGAGACGTCAGCCATCGTCGATGACTCATCGGTCATCATCGCGCGCGCATGAGTTACTGAGCTTGCACCAGTCGTCGAGTGCGAGTCACCAGGTGAACTTAAATCGACGAGTATTGGATCAGAAATTGCAGGGTTAAGTGTACCTGTTTGATGTTTATGTAAATTTTCAATATCAGTGATGGGATCGGTATCGGTGATATTAACCGCAACAGTTTTGACAGAATCACTCTCGGCAGTAGCAGCAGCAGCGACCTCCGCAGCAGTCTGTGCTCTGGTCTTCGTCTGAAAGATGATGACCAGTCTTTTGATGATTTTTCGAATCCGTCCATGTTGTCTTCAAAATCTTCGGACGAGCCCCCAAAATGTTACACTCATACACACATACAATAAATAATAACAATTATTATTATAAAAGAATAGCCTATGTTTATTTAACATAAAAAACGCTCACACTAAAAAAACGTGTTATCAATAACAATATCTCGAATCAACTAACTAACTCGAATCGAGAACAACAAACTAGTCACTTAGCAACGCATTTGTTCTTATGCTCGATGATGGTAGATGAATACATAACAATACTTTTGAGATTTAAAGTTGTTTTCCTATATAGATTTAAAATAATAATTATCTGATTCATTACACTAAAATGTATTTTTTCAGGCTTTAACTAAGACTTGTTGTCCCCTTAAGTGGAGAGACACTGAGCCAGAGAGCGAATAATTGCTCGAAGGCTGGTTTCAGGATGCATTGCTACCGCATGCGTAGCCTTACATCGTCGCTCGCGAATAAAAAGCGCTAGCTCATCGGCCGGTTGGAGAAGGTGCTAACTCACTGGCCGCTATATTTTCTGCTTTGAACACAGATTTTGTGTGTATTGTATATATGTTTTGGAAAATAAGGCAATGTTGAACGGAGCCGCAAGGGTATTTTTATTTTACTATCACCCCTAAATAATCAGTCGTTTAGGGATGTTCCGTTGCTTCGCATTTCGTCGTAATTTTTGTTTAGGTTACTCGTTTAACCATAGAGATTTGTATGTTTTAAGAATTATCACCTGCATATATACAGCAGTTTTGAAGTGTTTCGCTGCCTCAATCTCTTCGTAATTTTTTCGAAATTTACTTGGGTCACCATAAAGATATATATGTTTTGAAAAATTTGGTAATGATAAGTGGAGCTTCGGGGAAATTTTGCATTTGCGCAAGGCACAGTAGCCCGGTAAATCACTTCTTAACTTTCCGTGTCGAACTCTTGATTAAGACAATCCGTCTTGTTGTCTGTACAGCGAGAGGCCCAATTCCAATGGGGATTAAAGTTAAATTGACGGTCTAATTTGAGTATATTTAAATAAATTTAACACAAAATTATTTCACTTAGATAAGGAACTGAGTTTGTAGGAAAATTCACTGAAATTCTTGAGTTTTTGAGTTTTTACTGTGATGACTTAATAAAACGTGCGATTCACTGAGTTTTGAGACAAATGAAAACTATATGTACTTTTTAATAAATTGCACCAAACTGCCTAGATCTGGCTCGTAGAATCAAATGTTTGAGAAACTGCGGATGAGATTCATGGTGTAGTCTGTAAATTACGCAATTTATTTTAGATCTTCACAAAACTAATAATCACTTTAATAATTGAAAAAGTTACATACAAAAACTTCTAAAATGTGAGTAATTCTCGACAAATTGTAGATAATTCGCGAAATCGTATGAATTTCTCTGTGAATTGATAACCGCGGGACGAGCGAGTGTCCACGAGCGAGACCCAACCGAAGAGTGTGTGAGCCGCTGGCCCTTTAAGAGTTAGACAGAAGTTTATTTACCTTCACGGCAAAATTAAAATACAGTAAATATGTAAACAAATAAAAATACAATATAAAAATAGCCATCCAGCACGCATAAAACAAAGAATAAAATACAAGTCAGTCATCAGTTTGCGTATGTCGCGTAATCATAGAGAAATTGCAGTCCAAGTAAATATAAATATAAATATTAAAAATATTAAAGTATAAATATTAAAAATATCTCAATATAAATATTAAAAATATTAAAGTATAAATATTTAAAATATTTAAGTATAAATATTAAATATATTAAAATACTAAAAATCTTAAAAACTACGGTAGCATAAAGTTACTGTACGCTAATACAGCATTATTTGTTGATACTAATAGCGTACGACTTTTAGCACGTAGTGTATGATTTTTAGTATGATACTCTTTGCTACTACATGAGTAAACAATATGTGCGCGGAGAGTAGCGCCATCGTACTAGTGTAGCTTAGAAGCTGTTACGCGTCAATAGCAAAAGTTTCATACCACGGTGGTATGAGATTCTTGCAATCTTAAACCCACGGACGGATCGACTAAAACCGTTGCACGAATTCCATGCTCTCGTGGTATGGACT
>JAWWEQ010042794.1:0-17738 GCA_035583055.1 Torymus tubicola | reverse complement strand
ATACCACTGTGTAAATATGTGTTTTGAATGTGTCAATTGACTAGTACAATATCGCACCCTATTTTCTTTCTTCCGATCTTACACATATGTTACGGAATGAAATAGTAACATTTATTTGTAAGTGAATTCAAAAAATGATCTGAAATAGTGATTACATATAATTATGTAATTTCAGAAATTTATAGGAAGAAATAGATTTACATTACGAAAGAAAATTCTATAATGTACCTATGGATTTCTGCACCGAAAAAAAATTGATGCTCAGTGCAATTGGGTTCAGTTCTCCTTGAGATTTCAATAAAATTGTACTTCACGGGAGATAATCCAATTTGGACTTATTTTTAAATAAAGTTTGTACAGTGATTTCTCAACAATATAAGTTTGAACATTAAAATCCGTTTTTCTCGGAAACTTGAAAAGTGGACTTATGTCGCTATGTCTCGGAGCCACAGATAATATACATGTACGTAGCTTTGTCCTCTTCCTCGTCATCCTCCTCCTCGTCGTCGTTTTGTTCTCGTCGCCTCGCGGTTTTTCTCCGTTCTCTCTCCGCTCGTTTCTTCTTCGATGCCTGTGTATATATATGTATATACACGTATGATTAAGTATGTGTATATATATATATATATATAAGTGTACGATATAATATGTCGGGCAAAAGAAGTTTTTCTTCTACTAAAAATTAAAGAGACGGTGTATAATAAGAAAATTGAGAAAATATACTATATGCGCGAAGAGAAATGTTCTTGCGAAAAGTTCTTCGGGATATATGATGAGCGGATATGTGTGTGTCATTATTTTTTGACGATTTAATGTATCGAAGTATAGACACCGTGTTGTGGAGAATAAGAGGGAATGATTGATCGAGATTCATGATGCGGTAGTCGATTAAAAGAGATGAGGAGGAGCAGCAAGATGAATAGTATGCGCGCAGTATTTGTGTGGTGGTAGTGATACATTAGGTCAATATATAGGTGATAATGAAGGGTGGGGATGGATGAGAAATGAAATTTTATGGAGGGGGAAAGTATAAATTTTGCAAGTATTACAGTAGTACTTAAAATTCTTATATATGAATAAATTGATGTTACAAAGAAAGAAATGGAATATATAAATTTAAGGAAAATAAGGGAAACCTGAGATTTTAATGTTCTTGTTATCATTTTTTTTAAATTTGAGTTTGAATTGTAAAAATTAGAGGCCAACTCCTCGAAGAGTTATTTTATAAGGGATATTATAAACACCAGTAGTGTTACCATACTTAAAAATGGTAATTTTTTCATAAAATGAGATCCCTATATACAATATACACGCTATAAAAATATCGAATTGCTCAGTTACAGTCAAACCAAAACAAACTCTAAAGAAGAAAATTTTACTAAAAAAAATACCATCTAAATAATCCCACTTAAATTATAACTCCGGCAAATTGATCGCCCCCAAGCACAATACGCGCCAACGAGCGCCAACCTTATGCACCGTGCTCGAAATAATCCTCTATATAAAAAATCAATGGCAATTTATCTACGCTTTATACAAATCCAAAATGCACGTATCGCACACTCGTGTATGTGTGCCCGATTTTTCATATATATAGGTATTAATGGCGTGTCCCGTCATCGTTGACATATGCGGCAAAGAAAGAAGATAATTTACGTATTCGTGAATATATATATACCAACTGCACCCGATATCTTTCTTGTGGGCGTTCGCAGTCCTTTCTCTTTCCCTTCTCCTCGTTCTTCCTTATTCATCCTTTTTCCTTTCTGTTTTTTTCGGCGTGTCGCTTCGAAATCTCACCTGACCGACGCGGAAGAGGTGAACGAAGAGGACGAGGTTGCCTCTTACAAAAGCCTTATACGCGCCACACAAACACATATTCAGAGACTTTTTTTTTTAAAAGAAAATGGTAATTCCAACAAGTGCGACGGACTGAATAGAGAACGTATACAGCCAAGTTCACGGTTGAGGAAGGGTGTTGTTACCTCTGCCCAACGCGTCTTTTTCTTTTTCCTTCCGTATCTCGTCTCTCTCTCTCTTTTTCTCTCGCTCTTTTTCAGTGAAACGAGGGGGCAAACCAATTACGCCTGTTGCTTCGGTCTCTGTGTATCATTTTGGGATTTTCAAGCGCGTAATTATTACGGTACCATGTATTAGAATACGCGCGTGCGAGCAAAAGAGAAAGAGAGGGAATAAGCAAGCACGGAAGATGAAAGGAGAAAGAAAGAGACGTTTCCTTTGTCGTGTGCGCGCGCGCGCGGTGCGATTCTTTCGTTGTTGCGAGTTAGGAGACGGCAGTGGCGGTGCTTGTGCAATTAGGATAAGTGATTTATTATGTGCGATGAGAAGTTATGAGAAGGCGGGTACGTGGATGCGTGCGTGACGTTTATTAATTTTAAGAAAATGATATTGTAGTCTATAGGGAAAAGTGGTTAATTTATATAGTGGATGTCATTCTTGAATGGAAAAATATTGTTGGTGTTTATGCGATTAGTAAAATTCATATAGCATAAGTTATAGTCGTACTACTTACTTTTTCATACTTATTGAAATTATTATATAAATGATTTATTAGCTACCAGGGATAGATAAAGTGAAATAATCTTTCACAGGGTAGCAAGGTTAGCTGGTATGCGCGCGATATTTATTAATTTTAGGGAATTAAAATTGGAATAGGGAAATTAATTAATTGCATATGACGTTAAGTGTGCCAGTACCTATTAGGATAACAAATTCACCCTCTTTACTTTAACTTTAAAGTAATATTCAAATGCGTACATTGCATTTTAATTGTATACTTATTCAAATTCTGATTATAGTTTCTCCGACTAAGGTTAATAATGAAATTTAAGAATGTGTTTATGAAAAATATTAATTTTGAACGTCAGTTTCGCACCAATATTCTATTATTTTTCTTATATGTGCATATAAATCGACTATATGATAATTTGTCAATTTTTAAAAATATTGCAAAATCTATATATACTTAAAGAACATGATTCGATTGAACGTAAAACCTAAAAAATTAAATAATAAAACTTTAAAAAATGCAATACTTAATTATTATCAGTACAAAACTTTTAAAATAAAAAAAAAAATAACTATTTTACATAGTATTCACATATATTTATAATGTTTAAAAGATAGCTAATAGGTTTTGATTATCAATGAGATCTATACTGCTACAGTAAGCCTCTCATACTTGAAATAATTAATAATTATAATATGTCATCATTGATTATTTGATATATTCAAGTCAGTTACATTTTGTCTTCAAATGATTACTGTATATTATAATTTACTAACATACTTTTGATCTAGCCAGCTGCGATTTAACAAATAATGTGATTCTGATCGATTAACTAAGATTGGAAAATTGTTTAGTCAGGCAAACAATACATTTTATCAAATGATACCGTTATTGTTTTTAACGAAGTAATTATTGTAATTATAACTAATTCTATTCCCTTCAGACAATATAGCATAAAAATATTCATGACACGATGAACAGTGTAAAAGATATCACCGAAAAGTAATTGTTACACATTGACCAATAATTATTTTCCTCCCAACAGTGAAAACAATTGCATTCGCTCATTTACGACCGAGGATTACGCAACCGATGATACTTTTATACTCACAGGCTCATCATTGCAGCTCCTCAAAAAGCCAGTAAATCCAATTATCACCAACCATAAAAGAAAACCCCGGGCATTATTGCTCCAAAAAGGTCCTCTAAAAATTTAGCACGCGTGGAAAAGCCTCATAACGGTCCTTTTTTTACACCGTCATACCACGCTAAAGGAAAACCTCACCGCGGCCTACCGCACGACAATGCGCTATATATATATATATATAACCTCCTATAAAAGCATTCAATTATACAGCTAAAGAAAGCACGAGCAGCCACTAAAGTGAGCTGTAAAAATTGCGAACGCGCGTATACTTAAAACAACGTAACAAGATGCTGACGAGGATATAGCCAACTATATGATATACAATGTGACGCACACTCATAAATTATATTACACGAGAAAACATCTGACCTTGCCTGTATACAACGACAGACATAGCCGCAGGTCAATTCGTCTAGTTTCACGTAATAGACGCGTGCGCGCGTGCCACAGCAGGGGATGATTGCGAGTCCGTATGCGTTTTGACGCATAACGTTTATTGACAGCTGGAAGTTGACTGTGGAGATGTATATATATATATGGCATAGCTACTGTGAACTGTGCACGGTGAAAGTTAACGAAAATGTGGTCTTTAAACGATATATACACACACACGCAGGCAGCGAGTGACATTAAGGAAAGTTGCGAAGGAAATTTTTCGGTTAGGTTCGAAAGGGAGTTTTGCACATGGGTGGCAGGTTATCGGAGCGAGTGTTGGAATTAGAATTCTGCCTGCTGCATGCTGATGTCTGTGTATATATAACGTCGTTCTATTCAAGATTAGAGGCAGGATCGTTTTTTTTCTGTTTTTTTTTGGTCTGCTCCGATATAAAGTGAAAATGTATAACGTGCATGCGCACGCGCCTGTGGGTAGTTTGAGAATTTTTTCGAGCGTTAATTATTCAGTTGGCAGGTTGTTTACGTAAGGATATTTTTATGTTTATTTTATAGGTATATTATAAATTATATTTCCTTTATTGATATAGAGGAACGCTTACGATTACGCGTTAATTTGGTTACGACGACATTAAGTAATATTATTAGCAGTAATGAGTTTTATAAACGTTTCCACGTAGACGTATACAGAAAAATTAATTTTATGGATTTCCTAATCTTTTCCTCTCTCTCTCTTCGTATACCTGTAATTCAAGAAAATCTTTAAACTACATATATATTTCTCAACATTTTACCTATTATAAACTATAGAAAAGAACCTTATTACCGTCAGATCATATTCCAGCTTCGCAATCTATACAACCATACCAGTATAAACAACCAACTCGTATATATACATTATACTAAAAATCCTTCGCATTAACCTTAATGTCGAACCCTCGTTTCTCCTATCAATCGCAACACCTCTGACATTATAATCTCGCGCCATATTTTTACACACCTATAAGCGGCCATCTCTCGTCGTATAGTTGCACCTATACCACACGTTTCGATCATCTCGCGTATATGTATATATATATATACACTCGTCGAGCTTGTTTTCTACGTGTATATATATATATATATATATATATATATAAGCTTCTCTCTTCCATTGACGAAAAACTCGCTTCCGAAACTGGTTCAACGGCTGCCGCGCGCGTCTCGCGATAAGGGCTTTTTTGGCTATACGCGCGGCTATATACATATATACCCGACGCGCTATGTATAACTATATATACCACAACGTGGGAGCTTTTTCACTATTTATATATATATATATACACGCACCAGGACTCGTTCGCGATACTGGGGGTCATTAATTGTCGCGCGTACACAACGTTACATACCTGTGTTTGTATATAAGTAAGTTGTGTGTATATGTGTCTGCTTTACTTTGGCGATTTCACTCGCTCTGTGATTATTATCTTAGCGTATGGGTATAATCTATATATGATTTTTGTCGCACTGCGCACCGCCAGTACGCGGTTATCGCGTAATATAATCGCTCGCTCGGTGTAATTAACGAGCACCCGCGCGCCTATATAACCGCACACTCGCGCGCTGCTTTAGATATAAAGTTTTAAGAAGAGTGCAGGCTAGAAAAGTTGAGGTACAGTAATATCGGGGAGGGTTTTATCATAGAGCGCGACGATGTCGACGACGCTATACCGACATGCTGTGGAAAAGAAGTTTGCGTTGGGAAAGAGGTGGGGAGAGGATTAATCAGGAGAGTAATTATAATTAGTCGTTATGTACGTGTGTGTGCACATAAGAGCGCAAATCGCGGACATTGATATTCGAACGGGAGGAGTATACGTGCGAGAAAGTCCTAGTGAGCTAAATATTAAACATTTTATATTAGTTGTTGGAGTTGGGAAAATCCGTATTGACTTTTATTACCTTGTATTTTACTCTAATGACAATAGACTGTTTAAACGATGATCTATGTGACCCGATATGGTATCTGAAATTGAAGTATATGTTGTATTCGTACATAAAACGCAGTTAAGTAAGGCGCGTAAGAAAGTTTGATGACCTTTACAAATGTGAAAATGTTTACTTTGAAACAACTAAAAAAATCCAATATTTTACCCGAATTCGCAGTATTTTAACTTATATATAGATTTTCAAAAAAAATTGCTTATAACTTGTTTGAAAAAAATGACAAATAAAAATTTAAGTCCACGAAAATGATTTTGAACGTAGGAAATTGGGATAGCGTTTTTCAGAAAGCTGCAATTCATTGTTGAAGCTCAGAATGCAAAACAAGTGGTTTTTCGTTATTTTCACCATCATGATATTAAAATTAAACGATCTTATAATAACAGGATTTGCTTACAACTTTTTTACGATTAAAAACGAAAGAAGATAAGCTTCCATTTACTTTTTTAAAATTGAAAAATGTTGATTCCTTGCAAAGTTATGGCAGTTCAAATTTGAGCATCGAAAACGCAACGAATATGTACGCAGTCGAACAGTTAATTTTAGGGATTAAACACTGCATTTTTTGCTCAACTTTGAACTTTCATAACTTTGCAAGGAATCAACATTTTTCAATTTTTTAAAAAGACAAATAAAAGAACATTTTTTCTAGTTTCATTTTCTATATTTAAAACGATACTCACAACTATTCAAAGTCGTTGAATTGGAAAGTATATATTTCAAGGAAAATTTCAAAAGCGCTTCTTCTTTAAACGATAACCATTTTACATTGAAAAAACTTAAATATCATTTCAAAATAAATGAAACTAGAAAGCCTGACCTCTCATTAACTTTTTTAGAAATTGAAAATTGTTGGTTCCTGGCAAAGTTATATCTTTGAATTGTCATAACTTTGCCAGGAATCAACATTTATCAATTAAAAAAAAAACTAAATGAAAGTACATCCCCTCTAGTCTTCAATTATAAAAAAGTGGTGAGCAACTCCTGTTATTATAAGCTCATTTAATATCAATATCAAATTGGTGGAAATAATGAAAACCGGCTTATTTTGCATTCAGAGTTTCAAAGATGAATTGTAGCTTTTTGAAAAACACTATCCCGATTTCCTAAGTTCTGAATCAGTTTTTTCTACTATATTAGTTATAAAACAAGAAAAATCAGTTCTTAGAGGTGTACTTCAACTTTTTTTGTAATTTTTTCAAATTATAAACAGTTTCTTGTGAAAATCTACACGTATCACCTTTTTATTCGATCCTATATTATTCTAATTTGTTTAAGATCTTCTTACTAAGGGAGTAAAAACATTGAGTACATAATTTTTATTATAAGTGCAAACTTTTTATCTTTTATAAATATACCTTTATCTTCTAAATATTGTTAGAATTATTTTAATCGGCTTTTTATAGAAGACGAAAATTAATTCTATTATTCTAAAGAATTTAAATATTAGTGGTTCCAGCTAATTCCAAGAGTTTTAAAGCTATAACTGTAAAATTTCTTTGCTCGAATTTTGCAAATTCGTAAATAGTGTATATCTGTGCAACATATATACAAGTTAACGTAACCACGCATGCGGTAACTTGTACAAGTTAATGTACTTTCATATTTACAGACAGTTATATTTGTGATTAAGTCGCCAGAGCTTCTTTCAGATAAAAATATTTCCCCACAAAATTGGTATCGTAATTAAACGAAGTGGCGAATTGGTGAAAATATTTTCTTGCAATATCAAGCTTGCATTTTCAAATCAAAAAGTTGTGTTAGAAATTTTTCTTATCATTAGTATCATCACGCGAGCTGCGGTAAAGAATGCCATTGTCACCTTAGAAAACCGCGCCACATAGCACTCGCGACATATAAAATACTTTCCATAATTTTTTAATTTGTTAATTCATTGTTAATATGTGAATATCAGGTCAAGTAGTCAATTATAAGTGACAATCAAATTACACAGAATCATGGTATCATCACTTAATAAATAGTTTTTGTTCAGTGAATTCATCGGCCACAATTTCGGCACCTGCTTTAAAAAATTCATTAGGTGCTAGAAGAGAGATTGAAGTACCAATTATTGGCAAATTTTAAAAAGGAAACCAACCAGTGCATTTTGATGTTAGGTAACAGATAGAAACCTTCTGCGAATCGTGGTGAAATTCAGAGCGTGTGGGTTAGGTAGATTAAATAACATTATAAATTATTTATATATTTTATTTATTTATACAAAGAAGGTGCCTTAGGGAACGATCTCCTTATTGTTAGAAATCGCATGCACACAATCGGGTTCTGAAACACCCAAACGCGCGTGATAGAAGAAAAAAGAGTGCGCAACAAGAGAAAAATGGTACAGGTGAAAGCACTTAAAGAATAAAATCCACCCCGTGACAGGACTTATTTAAAAGAATATGTTCGAGTATTTACAAAACCCAGTTTGTTCATACTTCATTTGTCGTTTATGTTCTATTTGTATTTCTTAAATTTTTAGTTAATAAATGTTTCTGTAACTATGAACATTTTGGAAGATTCAAATATAATGATATGACAAATATTTAAAATATTTACTAATTATTTTCAGTTTACTTCTAGACTATTTTTTCAAATGAAAATGATTAGAAATTGACAAAATATGAAATTATTTGCTATAACAATTTTTTATTTATTGTATAGATTAAATTTATTACTTTTCGAGAAAGAGGGTAACTTTTTGGTATCTTTAATTTTTGTGGAGCCATATAGGCGCTAGAAATGCAAATATAATTAACTGCTACAACCTTGCTGCGCTTTTACACAGCTATTGTTGACGCGGTACAGAATAAGTTGCGACGCAAATGTCTGTGCAAGTTCTAGTATCGGTTAAGGGTCAATATTTTAGCAGGCCAAAGTGTTGTTATTTACTTGATTCTTTGAAAAATGATTAGACAAGACTAAATTTGTTTACATAGTCTTTTCGAAATGTTTCTAAATGCAAAAGCAAATAGCTTTACGTTGGAATACTTTTTCAGATTAATTTTGTATGAGCATAGGAACACGTAAACTCTTATTTATTATTTCTAGTTGTGAAATTGTTGTTGTAAAGCATACAGTTAGAAATTATTTGCGTTAGTAACAAAACCTTTTTCTGCCGTTCCGTAATGAACTTGATAAACTATCGTCAATTTTAAGTCTGTATCCTCTTGTCATATATAATGAATATGAATTTAAAGATACTGTTGTTTTTGCAATTGTTTAAGATGTACTACAGTATGTCACAACCTGCTGTGTCGACGTCGGCGATAACAAGGTAATTAAGTGCTTTGTTATCTAAGACAAGAGATGGCGCCTCGATGCAAAATTAGACCTGTATCGAGAGCATGATTAGCAAGCCTAGGGAGAGAACTTAGCAGACTTGTTGTTGTTGTCATTCGACCGTTGACGAATAAACGCGCGCGAAATGCCGGCTTCGTGAGATTGCGCGTAGACAACATACCGTTGTTAGTTGTTGTGTCGCTGATTGAACCTCAGAGAAGACATGCGAAGTGCTCTGAAAGTGTGAAAGACTGAAAGTGTAATTCGCGTAGCGTAAAATCGCGTACTCGTAGTGAGAAGGACGCGACGAATAACATAAGAACATACGGCAGGCTTGTTTCACCTGTCGCATGCTGTATCGCTCGTATTCTCGACCAAGTGCGCTTGTCATCCAGCCTTTAGCCGAATTCGACGAAAGGTAAGCGTGCACGCATTTATTATTTATCGCGTCGCGATTTAGTTTCGCGTAACTGTTGTTCAGGCTCGTCGATACCTGGACAACGACATCCGTTAGGCGTTATCGCGCGTGGAGATTGAGTGTAGAAAGAACGCAGGTTCTGAACATAACCCACATAGCATAGAAGAAAACTGAAATAATTACATGTAATAATTCATGAATTAGTATATTGAAATAATTTAGAAAGGATTTTAAAAGGAAAAAAAATTAATTTTAAATTAATTTTAAATTAATTTTTAGAATAATATATGAAATTCTTACAAAATTCTTTTAAAAAGCTTCCAAACAAAGAAAAAATTTCTTACAAAAAAATAATTACAAGAATTCTTTCTGAAAGAATACTAAAAAGATATTTTTGAAAGAAAACATGAAACAACTCAGAAATCAATTCAAGAATTCTGTCATGAAATAATTCTGAAATAATTTCAGAAAGGTACAAATTATTATTTCGCGAAAATAATTAAATATCTGTTCAAAAAGCTTCCACGAATTATTTCATAAAATCTTTCAGTAAACTTGTGTGAATTAATACAAGAAATAATTTAGAACATTATTTAAAAAACATTTTGCAATAAAATATTTCTAAATAAAATAGCGTCAAAAATAATTGGACAAATTCTTTTTGAAAGGTCTTTGAAAATATTTTGTTAATGAAATCATTAAATAATATAGCAAAGATTTCAAGGATTCTATCATGAAACAATTCCGAAATAATTTCAGGAAGATAGAAAGCAATGTTTCACAAAAATAATTCTATGACTAGGAAAACCTTTCATGAATTAATTCATAAAATATTACAGTAAACTCGTGTTAATTAATACAAGAAATTATTTAGAATTCCTTTAGTAATAAGTTTTGCAATAATATTTTTCTCAAAGAAAAGTAGGATTAAAGGTAATTATACGAATTCTTTCTGAAAGAATTTTGGAAAGAGTTTTTGAAAGAAAATATAAAACATGTCAGATATCATTTAAAGAATTCTATCATGAAATAATTCAGAAATGATTTCAGGAAGTACTTTAACTTATATCAATCCAGCCATATTTCAATATATGACAAACATTGTGATAGTATGAAATATACAATGCGGTTTTTAACTATAGAATATGTATATATATACCCCCCCCCCCCCTACATACACACATTATCTATTATTAGTTATAAATAAACGCCTAAAATATTTTTCTTTTAATTATGAAAGTAGAAGTTTTAAAAAGTTGACATGTTTTGATACAGTCATAATATACGGTTTCTTTCATAGTGAAAGTATAGTCACTTTTTTATATGGGCTGTGCATTATGGAATCATAGAAATAAGAGAGCTTAGACTATGTCTATGGTTATTTCGAGCTTTCATATTTCCCACCTCTTCACCACACATGCGCCATAAGCATTCAAACAAGCTGATGGCGCTAAACTAACTAACTAACTATATGTCTATGACAGAGCCACGGTGGCTCAGCGGTAGCGTCCTCCAACTATCTATAGGCTTTCTCTAACAAACAAAAATTAATTCCCTTGGAGTATAAACACGTTCATGATATGGCATATCGGCGTCTCAGTTGAGAACCCCGGCCACTAAAATACTACTACTACTGTATGTCTATGTATGGAATATACACGCATACTTAACCTCACAAAAGCACATGGCTATAAATACTGAATGGTATTCGTATAAAGTAATTAAATCTGTTATCGCTAAATTAAAGAATCATTTGCATATCGGTGACAAAACCAGGTAAGAATTAGATTTTGATTGGTCTTTATTTATTTATTATGTTTATTTTAGAATATTTTTGTGAAAGTATTTTTATTTTCAAGATTTTTGTATCTACATGTATTGGAGAAATTTTATATTTTTCTGTGAACGACATCCTCGCTCTTCTGTCCTCTGAATAGTTTATTTTATTTATTTATTTTATTATTTTAACGGGCATAACTGCCCTTATTACAGAGAATAACAGTACGGTACATATTAAATAACTAATAGTATAATTAAAACACTAGATGAGCAATTGATCTCTTGAATAGGCCCAGTGGCACTATATTTCTAGTCTTGCTAGGAAGCGTATTCCAAAGCCGCCTCAGTCTAGGTACAGCGGAGCAGTATGTGTATCCAGATGGATGAACGTCCTCTATTAACTCGTTGAAGCGTCGTAGAGAATAGGGAGGATCACGGTAAGCAAATAGAGAGTTGACATCAGGAGAGGAAAATAGCTGGTTACGGATTTTAAATGCATAGATGTAGTCATAATAATAATGTGTATAGCGGATGGATGAGAGATTGAAGGCAGACGAAAGTGGAGAGTAATCATGATTGAAGTAGTGCATTAGATGACCCGATCTGCATGCCAGTAGTCTCAAGAAACTATGAAGGACACTTTCCAATGGCTTGAAGTTGCTATCATAGTTAGGTGACCATATGAAAGACGCATAAGTGAGATGAGGAAGAACAAGCGACTTGAAAAGGGCGATGAGGGTTTCCGTATGACGGAAATCAACTGTCGCCCGTCTAATAAATCTCAAAGTCTTGAGGGCTTTGGCAACGACTTGAAGAGTGTGGTTGGTAAAAGATAATTGGTGATCATGAATAATGCCCAAGTCAGAGACGGAAGTCACTCTGGGTACCGGGCCACCATCTAAAGTGTAGTCGAAAGAGATGCTGTTGGGCCATTTAAAATAAGACATGGCCTTACACTTGTTAAGGTTCATCCGCAACCCATTGGAGAGCGACTATTCTTGAAGTCTGTGAAGATCGCGCTGTAGTTGAAAAGCATCAAGGGGACAACTAAATAGTCTGAATATCTTCAAATCATCAGCATAAATTAGAGATGAGGATGTCTTTATGATATTAACAACATTGTTGATGTAAATGATAAACAGCAGGGCCCAAGGTGAGAGTCTTACGGCACCCCCGAGGTTGACACAATACTATTGGAGATACAGTTAAGAACCCGAACTGATTGGCTGCGATTTGTAAGATATGAACAAATCCATTTGTGAAGTACTCCGCGAATGCCTACATTCCATAATTTATCCAATAGTCTACGGTGGTTAACCATCTCAAAGGCTTTAGAGAAGTCAATATAAATGGCATCAACTTGCGTATGATTTTCTAAGGAGGCCATGACAAAGTTATTAAACAATAACAAATTGGTAACTGTTGATCTTCCCTTGATAAAGCCGTGCTGCTGGCGCGCTATGTGTAATCACAGAAACTCTGTTAACTTGCGTGATATAATACAATCTAGCATCTTTGCGAACGTAGAGAGAATAGAAATGGGCCTATAATTCGTAACATTGTGTCTATCGCCGGATTTGTGGATCGGAAGAACGTATGCATGCTTCCAGGCTGTGGAAAACTGCCCCGTTGTCAGCGAGCCGTTATAAAGTTTGACCAGCGAACCAAGAGGAGGTCCACAGTATTCCTTGATGAAACAGGCAGGAATTTCATCCGGGCCCGGGTTAACCTTGTTTTTCATCTCTCGAAATGTACAGGTGATGTCCAAAGAGGTAATTTCTAGCGACTCTAGCACCAAATCACAGTCAACCAGCGGAATTTTTTCTAAAATTTCCGTGTTGTAGACCGATTCAAAATATCTTGAAAATAGATCGGCAACCTCCGAAGCGTTAGTGGCTACCTTTAAAAACGTCTAGAAGGACGTGGCATTACGGTTGATACTAGCCTCCGCACGTGAAACGAAGCTCTGGTATAGACTCCTTGAACACCTAATACATTTAGCACGCATATGCTTGAATTTAATAGCCATCAAGCGAGTTTGTGCTTTTCCACCTTCTATGTACAATTTTCTTTTCACAAATGAGAGTCTTCATTTCACTGTTGTACCAAGGGGGAAAGCGACTATTCGATATTACAGAGATAGGTACATACGTGCTGATGACGTCATTCAACGCAGCATAAAATTTGCTAACGTTGATGTCAAGATCCTCGCTGGAGAGAGTGGCCTCCCAATTTACTTCAGCCAGTATGTTGTTTATATGTGAGTAGTCACAATCCGTGAAGTTAAATCCTCGCCGACCAGCCCTGGAATAGGTAGTGTGCGTACCGTTACACGAAATGTTAAACTTAATCCAGGCTGGAGGATGATGCTGGTCAACCGGGACAATAATTTCGCGGATGTCCTCAATACTAGAATTAATGGACGTGGTAAAAAGTAGATCCAACGTATACCCCTTAATCGGATGTACAGGTAGGAGCTGGCAAGTATCGAGAAAACTACATGTGTCAAGAACACGTTGAACACACTGTAACACAGACGGCGGAATGTAGTTGAGCGGCTGAAAACTGAGTGGTGAGTTACGCCAAGAAATACCAGGAAGATTAAAATCGCCACAAATGATAAATTCGTAAGTGGAAAATTGTAGTCTCACAGTTTCGAGTTTAGTGAAAAAGCTATTAAATGCAGCCTCGTTAGTTCCTGACTCAATGTAGGTAGCGGTAACTATGAAATTAGTGTCAAAAGCATTAACTTTTATAAATAACGATTCAGAGATTGAGTCGACATCCACGAGAGACGAATTGTAAATATCTGCCATAGCAACGAGAACTCCGCCACCTCTTGTAGTATCCTCTCTTGTAAAGTTCCTGTCGCAACGGCAGACAACAAATCCCTGAAGACCAAGTTCAGATGAAGTCGTGTGTGATTTAAGCCATGTTTCAGTGAAAATGAGGATACCGAGGCAGGTAGCGAGATGAAAAGTATTCGATCTTAAGAAACTTAATTTATTATTTAACGAACGAGCGTTTTGGTAATACAAGATAAGACTGCGTTGGGCTACATAATTTAGTTTTTTGACACTGCCTCAGCTCCTTGGTCCACGATAGTTGGAGTACCATTTACATATTATATAGTTTTGAGATGGATCGGATCCTCCGTATTTAATTTTATAACTTCCGCTCACAGTATCTTGTAACTTTTCGTAGAATTTATAAGATTAAAAGCATTTTTTTAAAAACGACTTTTTAAAAAAAATAATGACAGGAATGAATTTTTAGATCTGAAAACGATCGTTAATCATTACAGGATTCATACGGACACTTTTGGACAATAAAAAGGTATCTCCATGAATTTTTCGGTAAAGAAAGTCCACATCGCACTTTTAGTTTTTTTAATTTATATGTTTCATTTGCATATACGTAAGTGAAAGCATAAATGTACGGCGTTAAAAGTATTTTTATTGAAAAGCTGATAATATTCTACAAAAAAAACTATTCTTGTGTCTATCGCGAAAAATGCTTCCGTATTATAGATTAATGAAAATCGGTCTAAAATGTAAAAAATTAAAATTTAGTTTTTGACCTCTATCTCAAAAACTATGAGTCAAAAAATATAAAAAAATTCAGGGATATCCGGAAAGAGTAGCAGAACATTTACTGAGAGTTTCTAGAAAATCAAGTTTTTGACCTCTCAATTTGACAGAGACTTGGTCATATATATAGGGTGTCCAAAAAGTATCAAAACACGTGTATAACTTTTTAGATAAAATATTTTGGCGCTGGATCTAATGGTGATCTTGATTTTGACTTTGTCGATGACCTTCAAGGTTATTTCAAGGTCACCTTATTTTTTTAAATGAAAAGACCCTTCTTTGACCGACAATCGAAAGAAAAGTTATACACGTGTTTCGATACTTTTTGGACACCCTGTGTGTATATATATATATAGCCGGTTCTCTACCATGTTGCAGATGAAAAATTTTTTTTCGCTCAAAATTTTTTTTATACTTTCTACTACATATTTGGTACTACCATACATTTTTTCAGATTTTTTAAAGGCTTTTTAGGAAATTACTAAATTCATTAGTTTTCATGATTTTTTGCAATTTTCAATCTCAATTTACTTCTATTAGCATTGAGATAGCGCCTTTTCTAACCGGCCACTGAGATAGCGCCTTTTTATTCGGGGGCGATGTACTGTAATCTTGTAAGGGCGTGATAGTGTTATTTTTTTACATCTTAAATAATGATGCTTATGTTAATTTAAAAATACTTTTTAAATCAATAAATAAAAACATGCATTCCTAGCTTTAATTTCATACAAATCTTACAGAAACTAAAACGAACCCTAAATCTTAATGCACGCGAAGTCTAGATCCTTCAACAGTTCAAACTTTAAAGTTCAATCTCGATGTGTGAACCGAGACGATTCTTTATCTTAATCCAGATAGCGTATACTACTACTATAGTTCATCGAACAATGCCATCACCCTGCGCTATCGAAAAAGAATCATAATCACGATGACCATCATGAGATAATCATACAAGAATCAGGGATGGGGGAATCCAAAATCATTAGGTCAACGACCTCTCGACGAGGCGGGCAGTGGATGTCCAAGAACATAGTGAAAGTAGAGAGAAGGTCCTCCACTCGACACGGAGTCAGAAGTAAGTAAGTGTATATATTCAAGCGTTGTTGTTCGGTGCCAAAAGAGAACGGCGCCGATAGTAATACTCCCTCGAAGAGAGAGAGAGAGAGAGAGAGAGAGAGAGAGAGAGAGAAAGAGAGAGAGAAAGAAACTCGTATACGCTCAAATTCAAGTTCGAGTTCATGCGCTCGCCTTCAGGATATTCTCTTGGCAGCTTACTTTGTACACGCTCTTTGTATTCGGAATGTCTTATTGAATCTTTATCAGAGATAAAGGTGTTGGAAGAAACAATGAGGAAGTCAGGTACACGTATAACGAAATCTAAATATGATCCCCGTTGTATATGAAAATTCTCAATTTCATATATTATATATTATATATGAAACAAGTCAATACAAAGAAACCATACTCATATATCAACTATGTAGTAAATTAAAAAAAAAAGACGTTATTTAACAAATCACCACTGCGTGGCACAATCGTAACTTCCTATATGGGCATATCCACAAAACTTTGTCATTTTTCATGAAAAAAAATACCAGAAACCAATTGCGAGCACAGTCCTATACTTTTCCATATATTCGTTTGAACGCTTAGAGAATAAGATATCGTCAGTGTTACTCATTTTTTCCCAAGTGCGCCTTTCTTCCATAAGAATAGCATTGTGTTTCGTATACACTAGAATATGTAAAACCACCATTTTACTTATACTCCTAAGGTTCTAAAAGCTTTATATTGCAAATAAAAGTAATGCGCCCGTTTCTGCACATTAATATATTATGATTACACCAACAATACAGTTAAGCCAAACTGTATTATAGTTGTGCTACAATTAAATCCCGCGACTCTGCGCATGCAAACGACCTGCTCGTGGTATCGTCCTAGCAACCCTTCTCTGTATATACATACTTAGCGTACAATTAAGAGTCGAAACACACACACACGCACGCGCGCGCGCGTCGTTACGCATGCATAGAGCTATTCTGTTAAGAACAAGAAATTTTGATATATCTTTTATGGAAAATTTTTGTAGCTTTTGAAGACCACGGCGGCGTCGAGGTGTCAAAGTACACATAGGGGAGACTGGGGTAAAACCGTATACTTTCTGCAAATTGTTAATTAAAAAAAAATTAACAAATAATAACGATATTTTACAATAGGATTGTTTTTAGATTGCTTTCGTCTACCTGAAAATCGATTTAATTAGCCAAAAAATTATTTGTAAATAATTTTATTAATAATTTACGAAAGTATCCGGTTTTATCCCATAAAAAAAATTGTCGTGGTAAAACCGGATACTTTTATTGTCTTTTTCAAAATGATTTTTAACCGGTATTCGACATACTAGAAATAATGTAAAAATCTAAAAACATTATTTAATAAAAAAATTGTTTATTAACAATATTGTTTATAAGTTAACAGTTCATTTTGTTTTACAAAAATAAATAGATTTTACATATAAATTAATTAATAATTTTAAATTATTTTAAATAAATAATAATTTTTAGTACTTTTACAGTAAAGCAAAAATCCTTTCTGTCATTAAATTTTTATTTACAA
>JAWWEQ010042773.1:0-17743 GCA_035583055.1 Torymus tubicola | reverse complement strand
ATGCTTCGGAAAAATTCCAGTGCATTCTTCGGACAATTCTAAGAACATTTTACTCTTAGTGATTTTTTCAGAAAGTCTTTCTTTTCCAAGAAAAAAATTCTAATATTTCAATTACTTTGATATTTCAGATAAGTAATAGTTCCAGTAAAAAAGGATAGAGGTCTATAATGACTACCAAACCTTTTTAACCTCATTTTAGAACATTTTTGCAACATAGCCCGGTAGTTTTTGGCTCAAAACAGATTCAGTAACGCATGGATAAATGTACTCGAAAATTGCAAAAAACGCGATTTTTGCAAAAATCGTCACGTTCAAAGTGCCATATCACCGTCAATTTTTGATATTTTTGGACATGAAAAAAAAGTTTTTTTTTCTCTTGAAAAGATGAAAAAACTGCTTTTTGGCGTGTCCAAAAATATTAAAAATTGGCGATTCTACATGGTCTAGAAAATGGGCAAAATTTGAAAAAAATGCTTTACACTTTTGAGTTCATGGAGCAACTTAGTAATTACAAAGCCTAGCCATATAACCCCTCGTTGGAAAGTCTTGAAAAAACGAAGAATTTCGTTTTTGGTACGTGAAATAAAAATTAAAACTCGCTTTTTGACAAGCATTCGAAAATTGGTAAAAAAACAGCTAAAAATAGGCCATTTTTCGACCTTTAAATGGCCATATTTTGGCTTCCAGGGTACCTAGAGGGCTGAAAATTGGCAAAAGTTATTTTTTTTTATATACAATAAGCTCCTAATTTTTTAGAAAAATCCGTGAGACACGTGCGCACGGGTTTTTAAAAAAGTATTATTCTGACCCATATATATATATATATATATATATATATATATATATATAAAGTACATGAGTCCTACTGGATGATTTACGATTCTCAAATATAAACACTATATCTTTACATATAGAACTTGCTGGCGGGCATATTTACATGACTTTCATACAAGTTTATTACTCTCGCCGGTCATCGACCTACTGTTTCGCATTTGCTGAATTTCGTAAAAAATTCAATATAAAATAATTCTAAACGCGCTTATCAATATTTTCCAATTCACGTAACGACAGGACGATTGTATGCGATCTTTAGTTGGATGCACGAGGTAACTTAACTTTATAACTTTTTGCCCTCCGCTCTCCCGACCGAAATCTTTTCCCTCGCTTCTTGATCCCTGCTGTCTGGTAACTTGCTGGCCTGGTCTCATTAACGAGTGCCCTGTTGTCTGGTGACTTGCTCAGGTCCAATCCAATACGGAATTCTGGACTGATGGTCTTGTCTGGAGCTGGCCAGGCTGACTGTTGCTCCTTCAGCGGTCCTGGACGAAAAGAGAGCAAATTCTGGCTGTGTCATGCCGAGCATATGTGCTTTGTGTGATCGTTCGCGCGAGTACAGCAACAAATGGGCGGCGCACCATTCCGTTACAATCCATTGGCCTTCTGTTATTCCAACGATGGTCGATGCTGCCTGTTCGATTCTATCCTCTAGTTTATGAGTTAAAACTAAAGAGTGCTTGTCAGTTGCAAATTATTGTAAGCTAAGATGATTGACCAATAGTGTAGGGACTAGCTGTGCTGAGAGATGACCAAAGGGTCACCGCTTAGGTACTTCAAGTTGTGCAGCAAGGTATAATGTCGGCATCCACAGCGACGGCAGCAAAATGTTGATGGACAACTATTGACTCCGAATTCACTTTTTAAACAATTGTAGCACAAACCGTTCTGCTTGGGCGCACTTGGTATTTTTCATATAAATTTAGCGATTGATTTTTACAATGCATGGTGTTGTGAGTATCTTGACAGTTCGCATATTGGTTGTATCTTTTAGGAGCTGGTTAAAAGATAGTTTGCCGCTTACGTTTTTATTAAAGAAAAAAAGGCTAAAACCTGATGTGTTGTGATTGTTAATTTTGTTAATAATTTTGCTGGCAAGATTGGTTCTTTGTGGAATAAAAAACCCGAGTACTTAATAACAGAACCCTTTAAGTCCTTAATCCTTCCTAATTGTTTGTTTACACTAAACGATTAACAGTGCACTCTAGCATTTTGAGAATAGATGTTAATCGTTTCCGATAAAAAGCTTTTTTGTAATTGTAACAATAATTGTAATCTGACAATTTTATAGTCTTATCAATGAGAAAGTAGATGATTTTTAAATAACAAGAAGAGCATGTGGCCTTCGAGAGTCCTATTTTGATGATTCTTTGGGAAAGTGTTCTTCATGAAAAATAAAAATGCCCATATTGACCTTTGTTAGGAATATACGAAGCCTTATATCTAATATCTTGAAAAATCAAGTCCTTCTTCAAACAAAAAATAACTCTTAAAATACTAATTTACCATAATTTCAATATTATCAATAGAAAACTGAGATGAATTCCTTCTATCCATACAAAAATTGTGTTTCCTGTCGGTTCTTCTGATATTCGGCAGCTTTGAAGGTAGTGATGAGCGATCTCCACAGAAGTATGGTCAGCTCAGCCTCTCCCCAGCCGAGAAGTACGGTTTCGTCGCAGATCCATCAATGTGGATCCTCACAGCAGGGCTTGTGTATAAGTGATGAATATTTGCTCATAGACCGGTTACTTGTAGTAGAACTTAAAAGCTTTTATTGTGGAGTAGATTACTAGAGCGGCCATATTAGTAAATCGGCCGCTGGAATCATTTGAAGTTTATATTCAAGATAAAAATGACCAGAGGGGGTGACATCTACTCATGGAGTCGGTTTCCCGACATTCCATTGTAGTACCTAGGGCCGGGCATATTCAAAACATTGCTAACAGTTTTTTATTGGGTAGTCACACATAATACTTTTTATTTTACTTGTAAGTATTAATAAATAAAATGTTTTTTTTTTTAATTTTGTTATTCAATATTTTGTAAATTTTAATAAACTAGTGACTTGAAAAGGATAGCAATAATATAAAGTATTTGAAACGTTGTCTTACTAAGTAACTGGATTTTTTTATTTCATTAAAAACCAACTCTTAAGCAGTTGGACCCTTTGTATAATAAATGTTTAAATTAAATTACTTGGATTACTGGTATTTTATTCTTTTTCTATACTACAAAAGGTGCATTTTCCCATAAGTGACCATGTCATTTTCAATGATTTTTTGCTTCTGAAGTTCTGAATCTTCACAAAATTTGAACTAGAGCTTTAGTGCACTTAAATACAGCTGTCACCCAAATATCAAACGATTTTCATTTCAAATTCTATTACCGAGGGTACTCCCTTAATGAATGAACATGTCTACAAAACTAAGTGAAATAATATATTTTTACCCCAAAGTTCGTAAAAATTAATTTTAAAGTCAGAATTTCTCTAGAACTTTATAATATTGTAGAACCTATGTAATAAAAATCATTAGAAAAAGAACATAATCTATTAAATAAATGATCAGTGATATAGAACTACTCTGGCCATTCAATTTGAGATGAAATATAGTCTCATCAGAAATTTATTTATATTTTATTGTACTTACATAGAGTTATCGCAATTAGACAACAAAAACATGAAGTTACAATAAAAAATATTTAAGTATCAGATTCTACGTACACTCATTTCCACATGTGGATGGTCAATAAAGATCATTTCCGATTCTTCTCCGTCAAGCAATATAGAAACTGTTTTTTCGCCAAATTCATCATCTGAAAAATAAAATGTCATCATGTATAAAAAAAATGGGAAGATTAATTCGTAATGAATTAAAACTACAGATAAATATTTTTATTATAATATTTTTAATTGAAAATATCAAAATATTTATTATGTTAAAAAATATATTTTTATTGAAAATCATATTTGAGAAAATGTAAGTACTATATAATTTTTCGAACATGAAAATCCTATGAAAGTTACTTATAAAAATGCTAAAAAAAAATTCTGATAACAGTTGTTATACGTACAAAGGGCGGAACAAAGTCATTTTTTCGAACATAAATTTACAATAACGAAATTACTGGCACTGGCAAGGCAGTAATCGTGTTTATTTTTTTACATATAAATCATCAACAAGGCATTTATAAAATCGATCAAAAAAATAAATAAATAAATAAATAAAATTCTGAGTCCAGTTTTCTAAATAATATATAAATCATCATTCACAGTAGCCTTTCATAGCAAACGTTCATTCTCTCACGAATAGTGTCGCTCGACAGTATAACTTACTTTGTACATTTTCACTCTTCTTTTTTCTTCTTCACGGAGAGAAATATTGGAGTAGAAATTACCAAGGTGCCTTGGTAGAACATGGACAGACTGACAAAAGCCGTAATATTTCCAGGTTTCTAATACAATTTATAAGTTCTCCAGGAAAAACTACCATAACCACTTTAAAAAAAATACCAAATCATCCGAGTAAAAATTACCAGGTTCACTGGTAAAAATAACTAAATCTGAAGAAAAATGTTAAATTTTACTAGGTAACCGATAAATTTTATTAACTAACTTGGTATTTGTGTACTGCGCATGCGCATTATTATGTTTTCTAGAGGCGTGCGCGATGTTAAAATGAAAACAATACACATATTTTCAGTAACTAACAACGGCGATTCAAATGACTATTGTTAAGTTCTTCCGTGGCACAGTCGGTAGGGCGTCGGACTCTCAACCCAAAGATCGTCGGATCGAATCCCGCTTACACCATACAAATTTTTGTTCAGTTTAATGTTTTTTCATCCTTGATTCTGTTTCTATATTTCTATATATTAAAAATAATATATTCATTAATAATAAACAAAACAAAAAAATAATTTTTTAAATTAAAATTAGCGAAAAAAATTAATTTACAAGGCACTATGGTAAAAAGTTTAAAGTTGGCAGTCTGTCCGTCCATTACAATTGAAACTGGTAATTTTATCTCGAATATTTGTAATTTTCACTAAATAATTTCTCTCCGTGTTCTGTTTTTTTATAATGAAAGTTAATTATACCTTTATTTTTTATATTAGACCATGTATTGCACAGATGCATTTACAGAATTTTTATTTTTATTTACAAGATGTAGTCCAGCGTCATCGTGATTTTCATTTAGTAACTTATTTTGTTCGCAAGTTTTAATACAGGACGAATAAAATTAAAGAATTTTAATCAAAATTAATTTCCTATTATCTGAAGATGGCTAAATTTTGTTGCTTGTTTGTTGATCTTCATTAAACATACCGTTGAATTATTTTTCAAGTACTTCAACAGAACATTTCTTTTTTCAACTTTTCAATTTTCAAGGTTAAATTCATATAGCTTCACAAAAGAACTAATGTATATCGTTTATCCTCCTATAAAATAAGACTAGGCTGATCACTACATTATAATGTCTTCTGAAATATCACTGCAGTGACATATTACCATATACAAGGAGTCCTACTTTAATCACCAACCGCCAGAAATTGGCAGAAGATGTACTCGGAGAAAAAAAATGATAAATACAAAAGTTTTAGGGTTTAAAGGGTATTTTTTTAATGGGAACTGCTATTTTTGACCCCAGAAATGGAAAAAAACCACTTTGGCAAGGTCAAAGTCGTTGGTTCCATTAGATGGTCCCCTTTGAACCTTAAAACTTTTGTATTTATAATTTTTTTCTCCGAGTGCATCCTCTGCCAATTTCTGGCGGTGGGTGATTAAAATGGGTCACTTTGTATAAAACCATATCAATAATTATGTATTTTACGAAGGATAAAGACTTTATAGTAAGACTTTATTCTATTATTATGTTTTTAACACAAAAGAAGATTAATTTATTTTAATAGTATGCAGTTTATTGTTCTATAGCAATTAGCAATATTACTCGTTTAGCATCCAGAAATATCAGAAAAAAACTCTCAATGATAATACATTTTCACGTCTATTAGTAAGAATATAGTGCGTCCCAAAACTATAGAAACACTTTACAAATTCTCTATTTAACCAAGTGATACTTTTTTTCATTCATAGTTTTTATTAGTTTCTTATAAAATAATACAAATTTAACTACTTTTGTGCATAGAATGTATTTATTTTCACAATATTTTATAATAACAATATTTTTAAAACAAGCACATGTTTGTTTCGACTTATATTTTTTTAGTAAGAAATTTTTACTAGTAAAATAAAAATTAATCTTAATGCAATATTTACATCAAATTTTTTATTTTTTATGTATGCTTATGTTTATATTTCTGCTATCCGCTGCTCCAAATTGATATGGGTTTTAACCGCCCTGTCGTCGATAATGTAGATACTTTCTTAATCGATCTAGTAGAAATCGTACGGCGTAACGACGAAAGCTTTTTCAAATGAAAAAATAGTATAATAATTTTCTGTAATAAACTCACAATGCCGAGAGGTAAATATTTAACTGATCACGAAAATGGACGAATTTAAGCATACCGTGAAACTGGGTTAAGTCTTAGAAAGATATCACAGAAACTTGATAGTTCTGTGAAAATTATTCATAGTTTTTTAAAAAATCCTACACTTTATGGTACAAAAAAACAGGTGGACGAAAAAGAAAGATTATGCATCGATTGGGAAGGTAAATTGTTAACATAGCTAGTAATTCCATGATTAGTTTGAATAAAATCAAAAGCCGTTTACCAGTAAGCATTTCCAAATCAGCGATACATCGAGTATTGCAACGGTCTACTTTTATCACTAAACAAAAAATGCAGAAAGTTCCAAGATTCTTGGCACATCATAAAGAAGCTAGAGTAGATTTTGCTAGATTGAACATGACTACAAACTTTGAAATGGTTAATTATTATCGTTTTTGAGTAACAACAAATTGTGATAATTTTTAATTTTCAAGGTGGTATGCTCAGATGAAAAAAAATTTAACCTTGACGGACCAGATGGGGTCCACTCTTACTGGAGAGATTTAGGAAAAGCAGAAATCTTGGTGGTAGCAGCTTAATGGTATGGGGAGCATTCAGTTCTCATAGAACTTTGCCGTTGGCGTTTCCATCTTGCAAAATGAATTCAGCAGAGTGCATTCGTGTGTTGGAAAATAATTTCTTACCTTTTATGGACAAAATGAACATTTAGATCTCATTTTTCAGCAAAACAATGCATCAATACATGGGAGTCGAAAAACTAAAAAATGGTTTTCTGATAATGATATTTTAGTTTTGAAGTGGCCTGCGTGTTCTCTGGACATGAGTCCTATAGAAAATCTTTGGGGTATCCTTGTTCGTAAAGTGTATGCCAATAATAAACAATACAACTCTGTGCAAGAGTTGAAAAATGCAGTTCTGCACGCATGGCGAAAAATTGACCGCTGATGCCAGTAAGGGGGTTATCGAGGTTTTAAAGTGGGTTCACTATTTCTTTGTAATGTCATAAGTTATTAAAATATAATAATATAAGTACACACATATATGAAAGGCAAATACTTTCTGAACCGAAAAAAACTATTGTCATAAAAAATTGTTTATTCAAGACGTAGATATTGATCAGTAACTAAAAAAGTTACTTTCGTAATTTGCCAACTTTTTATTTTTTATTCGACCCATCCAAGCTTATATTATAAAATAATTAATATATATGAAGCAACATGTAATTGTTTACAGTTTAAGCACAATAAAATTCAAGTTTATACTGTATTGTACTGTGTGTACTTATATTATTATATTTTAATAACTTATGACATTACAAAGAAATAGTGGAACCGGTAGTTCGGTGGGGTAGCGGAACTGCACCTCGGCCTATCACCGAAGTTAAGCAGCGCTGGGCGTGGTTACTACTTGGATGGGTGACCGCAGTATGCCTATGCGACTTCAGCGATCGTTTAGGTGATTTTTCGCTCCTAGCAAATTATTGGGAAGGTAATGCGAATATGTTTTCGGTGTTTAAGCCTATGGAATGTGACATAAACACCTAAAACATATTCATGTTGCCGGGTGATGCATGTGATCAATGTAGCACCTCTAATGGTACGCTGGAGGGTTCGTATAAGTTAAAAAAAAAATAGGTATGAGGTTATGTGAGGTATGGGCTGAGGGAGAGAAAGGCTCTTGCTTGGCCACATAGGCTGCAGGAGGATAGACCAAAGTACATACAGAGAAATAGTGAATCCACTTTAAAACCTCGATAACCCCCTTAATAAATTAGTCACTAGTATGCAGAGCCGTATTTTTGAACTAATTAAAAACAACGGTGGACAAACAAAATATTAAAATTAAATTAAAACTCAATTAAACTTTTAAAATGCATATATTTCATCGATTAATTTAGTCAAATTTGTATTCTTTTGTAAGGAATTAATGCAAACTAGTATTTTATAAGGAATTAATGAATAAAAATAAAAGTATTTCTTGGTTTAATAGAGAATTTGTTAAGTGTTTCTATAGTTATGGGACGGCAAAATTGTTAATAATTTGTTCATTTTTTAAATAAAGTGAAACATGTAAAAAAAGTTCTGACTGATTATTACACTACTTATACCGTGCAAAAATTAGGTGTTTCTATAGTTTTGGGAGGCACTGTAGAGCCAACGAGGGTTGAGAAAATTATCGAAAATTCTTTTTTTTTAATATTTTCCTTAATTTACTTTCGTTTGTTCCTTTTATTGTGAATGAAATTTTGCCTATCCTACTAGAAAGTATTGTTTCGCAACTTTAGAACTTTCTTACAAGGAGTTTGTTTTCAAAATTTTAATTTGATATTTAGATAAAATATTTTGCAATTATGATGAGAAGTTTACCATTAACATTTTTTCCTTGAAAAATGTTAACTTTTAGTAAAGTACAAACATATTAGAAAAACTTTAAATTTTTTGTTAAAATATGATAATTAATAATATGCATTTTTCATATTTTCAATTGAACATTCAAGTTGTCATCAACAACTAAGCTCATAAAAAGGTACATTATTTTCAAAATCACAAATTCTTAATTAAAATCGAATAATGTATTATGTATGTGTTAATTTTTCTTGAACATCATTCGAGAGAATAAAGGATAAAATTATGAATTTCCGCTTCTCTAGTTATCCTGTGATGTCTATTAATAGCAAACAAGAACATTGAGATTTACAGAGCTCAAAAATTTGTGTCGCTGATATTCAAACATAACAACTCCGGCCTGCATTACGATGTAATATGGATACAGAATTCACCCGTATTAATTAAACACTTAAAATGCAATGTTTTGCGACTTTGCCCGTACCTTAGGGGCTTAGATCTCTCTTTTTCTGCTTTGTAATCGATAAAGAAGAATCGCCCTTTGTACTCTTAAGCATACACAAAATTTCCATTATCGCTAGCCGTAAACCACGTATGGGTATACGAAAAGCCTCATAGGGAGAAAAACGTAGAAAATCTGAAAGGAAGAAAAGATGAAGCGAGGGCCTGAAAGTTTATCGACACACGTAAACTATCAGCATGAGGTGAGGTATGCGTACAGGATTAATGTGAACATGAAGGAAACCGTAATATCTACTTTGATGGAAAATAATAGCTGTACACATAACATATAAAATAAAAATTATGCTGATAAAACGTAATAAAAACATAAAATTATTACGACAATCAGTCGTTATTATTATCTGATAAAAAGAAACAGTAATGGAATTAAACATTAAAAATTATTTTTGACAAATTATCTAATTATCCACGAGAAACTATGGACCCACCTATAATTCCTTGTATCGCCGAAAACCTAAACGACTAAAATCAATCACCAGGTATATAGCCGTTTCGAATGCATGACAAAAATACATGAAATCAATCTGTTGAAATTTTAAAACACTACTGTTCTTAATAAGTGTATACAAAATCATTTGGATTGTAATCTGATAACTTAGATATCTACTTAAAAAGTGATATTTGAAAATATTTTTAAAAAATGTTTAATCTTAAATATCTACGATCGTGATAATTAGATTTTTTCGATAATGAGGCTAATTGGGAATATCAAAATAGTCATTAGGCAAAATGAAAAAGGGATCAAATAATTGTTGCTGTTGGCATTAATCGACAACAAAATTAATATTTTTTTTAAATATTTTTTTACTTAAACAAATAAAGTGAATTTCTCAAAATTTTATTGTAAAATTCTATTAAGTAAGTTTATTAAGGTGTTAAAATTTTGAAGTTACAACTGAATTATTTTTTGGTATATTAATTCAAAAATTATAAAACTTTTATAATTTATAAAACTACAAACGAAATATTCAACATTGTTTTAGTTATAAAATCTTAAATCTTTTAGTGTTTGTTTAGGCAGTTAGTGTACGATCCGTGTGTTGAGAATGTATATTGTGTGTATGTTTGTATGAGTACATGCGTGCCCTCTCTCTTTGTAACTTATCGTATGTCTAAAGCGCGTTCAAATTATTTGTAAGTTTAGTCTAGTTAAGAGCCATTGACGAACGCGGATTTCCCTGTGAAAAGCGGCGCGTCTGGCCCTTTTGCTACCACGTGCACGAGTGAGAGGGATTGAAAGAACCCGGCAAGTACAATAGTTTCACTAGTGCGAGAAATAGAATTCAATAAAATTCAGATATACTATCAACCCGTGTTTTATTTACGCGACTCCTCAGCAGCATACCCTTCCGAATAGTTCAACTGAAAAAAAAACAAAAACCATTCATAATCGACGGCTTATACAGTGTTATTAAAAATAAATAAACATTAAAAGTCCTTTCTAATAATAAAGTAAAAATTCCACTGTACCTATCCGAAAAGAAGAGGAGGACGGATCTAATTCTCTGACTTTTTAAATTTAATTTTTTTTGGAAAAAAAATATATGAACAAAAACTTAATAAATAATGAATAAAAACTTTTTACTATTCCAAAGTATTCTATCTAGAGAATACTTATGATTTTTCTCAATCTTATAAAATTATAACTAACAAAATTAAAAACTATTCATCAACTATATGATTTTTCGCCAACTTCAGATTTTTTAAAAGTAATGTGGTTGAAATGTATCAAAATCGACAATTTCAATATTTTTTGCCGATTTTTATTAGTTTATAACTCCCCCACGGAAGCTTTTTGTATGATGGACATAAGAATAGGTTTTTTTGCAAAATTTTCTCAGTTCTCCAATAAATAATATATTACGCAACTAGGGAGGAAAAGTAAAGAATGTCCCAGATCATATGTAAATTATCACCCCAGCCGAGGGAGAGTACACACTTTACGCGCCGTGTTGAGAAAAATACTTTTAAAGCCTTACAAATATGCTTTTACTTACATATACGCAAATGAAACATTCTAATTTAGAAAATTCAAACACCAATTCGGACTATTTGGGCAGATACTCATTTATTGTTTGGGTCAATAGCATCATCATAGTACTGATCTCCTTCCTGATCATAGTTTCGGAAGACTGCACACTAAAAATAGCCCAGTACGAGAATCATTCATACATTTTGGAGAACTACGTACATAAGATTTTTTCTCTATATATAGTTTTCTGTATTATAGTTTATAGATTTATAGATTAATTTGTCTTTTCTTTTGACAATTTATATGAAATTTTTTAAAAGATTAAATACACTCTTGTATACCGAAATTGGATAAAAAACGAAAAAGATTCCCATATCAATTTGATACTTCTTCAATCCGATAAAATCTATGCTTGTAAATGCAATTTTTAATAAAAAATGTTTTTCAAACACATAAACTAGTTCTGATTTAGATATATCGTTACATGTTTGACAAGATTTGATGATACATGAACAAAAATGACTAATTCCCAATAGGACTTTTTGGAGGTACAAAACTACTTTAAAATATAATATCAATTGTTATTACTTTTAATACATAAACATGATTGTGCTGTAACTCAACCTGTGACATTTTTTTCTTGAATAGAGCAGATGAATAATTACAATATTTTATTTACTCCCTCGTTAACTCTAATAACTTAGAAACTTTCGATGCACGTTTGGAGGTCGATATCCTGCCTCGAATAGCGTCGCCACAGAACAATTTGCACATAAGCTATAGTTTCATCAAATGTAAGTAGATATGAAGGAAACCGAGCGCAAGTGGGAAAGAGATGCCACGTGAAAGTGATGAATTTTCCGGATGACAGAAATGACAGGAAATTTGCCATAGTTGACTTCGGTACGGATATTGCCATAGATGATTTTTCTAGTCTGTCACCGCATACGAGTGGATAAACATATAGATGTGCAACACATGGATATGTAAAGATAGTGAAAAAACTGATATTTTTTGTACATTGTATAGACAGGTAAAACTTCATAATCGTTGAAAAATATTAATATTTAATTTTATGTAAAAAATCATGCAGAATAACAAAAGTTTGAATTAATTATGCATTCTTTCCCAGCTACATATTTTGATATATTATATTTTGATAATTGATTAGGACTTTTTTTGGCAGGGGAGAGGCTCCGCTTTAACTTATCAGGCTTTTTAAAGATTTCTACTTTTTCAGAATATGATTTAGTCTTGCCCAAATTAAAGGAATAACTTCTACTTATTTGTACTAATGTTGCGTTAGTTCAAACGAATTAAAAAATACTAAATATAATGATAATTTAAAAAATTGGCCACTAATTCATATAAGAATATGTATGTTACTACTATTAAAATAAAATTAATAAACAGAACTTACCGAGACTGGCATCATAGGTATTCATGTACTCGCTGGTCATGAACTGTGAAACAAGTGCTGTCTTACCGACGCCAGAATCACCGAGCAACACGACCCTGTACTTGGCGATCTCTTCTACCTCGCTCTCAGTGCTGTCTGCACCAAACTGACCGCTACAACAACTTCCCTCAAACGGAGAACGGTCACCAGATACATTACTGTTTCTGCAACAAACAGACAATAGTAAATAAATTTATTACTTTAAAATCACACAAAAAAGAAACCAACACAATTTATAAGTAGGGTTCGATTTATAAATTTGTACACTAAAGGAATGTATTCTGATAGAAAAACATTAGTTTCGACCTTTTAGTTTAAAATATAGTTGTAAGTTGTAAAGCGAATGCTTCGAGGACAGAAACATTATTGACACTAATATATATTAAGTAAACAACTTATTAATATTACAAATTACTACCGTTTTTTTATTTTATAGAACTTGTTTTTTATGATTTTAACAAAATTTTTATAATAAAAGTCTTTAAAACTACTAATTTTATTTTCAAATAAAGGTAATTAGTAGATTTACGGTTATTAATAACAATAAGAGTAATAGAATTTATAATGTTTTACTTGATTTCTGGATGTAAATACACCTTCTACTGAATGTTTTCGGCACAGTAAAAATTTGTAATGCATTTTACTGCATTTATAAATATTTATATATTTATTGTATTTTCTATAGAAATTTATCAAATTTAGCTCACTTTTAACCTTTTAGAATCTCGACCCAAAGTCGTAAGTTCAAGTTTCAGCTCGCTGAAAGTTTTTTCCGAATTTTTCTCGACTCGATAGATTTGTAAGAAGTTGAATTGTGATTCTCCATATTTCACCAAAGTAATTTCGAATTTTCAAATACCTTCAACGTTGAGAAAAAAAAAGAAAAGGCGAAATAACTCCAAGATACTGTTTCCCAAGATAAAGCAAACCTCTTTCGCTTCGCAAAAGTTCCTTATATAGATGTAAAAAGAGCTACAGTGGACTAGCTTTATAGTGACCAAAATATTTTCAGGGTCCACTGTGAATTTTTCTACAACAAAAATATTTTCACTACCATTACAGGCGTAGACTTTTTCAAAGGAACAAATGAAAATAATCATATTTGAAATTATAATCAAATATTGCTCCGGCCCAGTGATTTAAATTTCAAGTCGATAGACTAAATACTCTCTGAGACATCGTTATTCTAAAATATTTTTAAATAATTTTTAACCTCAAATATCTTTGGTCGCAAGGAGTGAATTTTTTTGAGCAACGAACTCGGTTCGAAGATATAAAAACGCTATCCCTGTGCCAAATTTCGAGACGATTAGTTGACTTTTAATACTGTTATCGTCTGGGAAAGAAAATGCAATTTTTTTAAAAATATTTTTATCTCGGAAACTAATGAAGATAATTACTTGAAAATTTAATACAATATTGCTCCAGCTAAGTGTAATAAGTGGCAAAAATTGTATGTTAATAAGTTAAAAAATTTTTTAGATACAAATTAAAGTAATTCGGAACACATTTTCTTTAATAACAAATGACAGACTAAAGATAATTCAACTTTAAAAAATGAAATTGCAAATAAGTTTTGGCATTTCCATTCTTCTTCAAAACGAAGAGAACATACAACACATACAGACACGAACATTTTTTGCTCAAAAACAAAAATTTTTGTACCAAAAGTCTTAAAAAATGTTTTTAAACATTTTTTGTTTCAAAAATTTTTTTACCATTACAAAGCTTTCTCAAAGAGAAAAAAAATGAGATCTACTTGGTTAAAATTGACCGAGTAGAAGCTGAGACCCAGACGTATACACACATACATTTTTCGAAAATCATTTATTTTGATTCCTAACACCTCAGATAACAATTACATCATGGTTTTACAACAACTCAAAAAATTACTATCACAAAGACATCTCTAGGAGGAAGCAATATAGAAAATATTTATTCTCAAATATCTAAAATATTTATGAATCAATATTTCTACTTAATAATTCTAACCGAATAATTTCAACAAAAAATATCTTTGTAAAATAATTTTTTTTCTATAAATATTAATTACAACTAATTGAAATTTTGATAAATTTTGTCTCTAGGATATAATCTTTAAATAAAAATTAAGTTTTCAGGATTAAATAATAGGTGACTATAACTATTAAAAACTCTTTTTTGCATTGTAGCTAATGAATACAACAAACAAAGCACTATTATATATAAAGAGAATATGAACTTTGAAGCCTGTAAAATATAAAAAATTTGTTTCCGAAATGACTCAAAACGTGTTTCAACAGGTTCTCTTAAAAACTTTTTCTTTCATAATCACATAGCTTCCTTGGTGTGAAAGCAAAATAAGAAAAAAGATAAATTAAAAATCGTTTCCGGTTACAAAACAAAAAAAAACGATGAAATGGAAAAATATATTATATTTCTGTGGCTTCCCGGAATAACCATATATCTGCACTTTTCATGATTTCGAAAAAATTGAATGTTTAGTTTCGCGTTGGTGTTTAAAATCAAGACAAATGAGATTATGCAGCACTGCATATATAATTTCATAACTAAATAACATATGTTTTACCACAATTACGGAACCAATAAGTAATCGTGTTCCAAAAATTGACTGTCACTTATATGATTATTCTGGGAATAAGGACAAATTTTTTAATTGATCTAAATTTGTCGCAAATGTTCCCAACATATGGTAGATTCCAACGTAATTACTTTTCTGAGTCTTGAATTGATATTTGGTCATTCCGGGAAAATGCAGTTATACTGTTTTTCCTTGTGCTCGTTAGAGAAAAGGAGTGCAACTTATCAATTTTTGTTCTGATTCAAAAGTACAGAAAATCGTATAAAATTGATTTTCAAAAATTTGTCACTTATATCTTTATTCTGGGAAATCACAGATTTACTGAAGTACTACTACTTGAAAATATCCTCCAAAACAAAAAGAACAAGCTTTTTTACGTCAGAGAATGGTCAAATGATTCAAAAGCTATGGCCCACAGATACTAATAGTCGTACACACACGCGAAAATTTTCTTGCTCAAAAACAACGAACTTTCCAGGTATAAAGTCTTAAAACATGTGTTTAAATATTTTTTGACTAAAAATTTTTTTTCATCACTATAAATCTTCTTTTTGATTAAGTAAACTAAGAAGTACATACCATTCACAAAAGTGACCAAAGTCGATGAATGCTCTAATGTTAATCATATCTTGTAAAAAGTAAAAAAGTCCCTCTTCTGGTTATAATTTTAAACATTTTGAACGTTAATAAAATTTAAAAAGTGAACAATTTAATAAACACAGTTCAAAAGAAATTTCGATGAGAACAGAAAAGATGAATATCTAAATAGAAAAAGATTTTTTATAATTTAATGAGCAATTTCTAAATAAGTCAATAAAGTTAAATACAATTTCGCTATAGACATCTTACGAAAACAGAGAACGATATAAGGTTAGAACAGAAGAGAATGTAAGGGAACGGACAAATTAATCTAGAGTATGCCTAATTTATCTCGTTGAAAGTCGGCATTCGAAGAAAATAGTGAATCTTGCCTAGAAGATTTAAGTAGATTTTGTCCACTATTCATTTGGCTCATATATCACACTAAAAGAGTATAATTTGACCAAAAATTGATATAAAAATTTGGCAAGAGGATGAATCATCAATGACGCGACTCGTCGACAGACGACGGAAATACAATGATGACTTCGCGACTAGGCGAGCAGGTGCCAATGGCCCCCAAGAAATATTTTGTATACACCCAGTGTGAGTCGGTCATCTTTTTTTAGAATAAATTGTGGTGGAATTCACAACAAGTGTGATGAGTCGATGTTTTGGTTGTTCTTTCCAACAATGTATTAATTTTCTATATATGTGTATTGCTATATATGAGATGATATTTCACTGACATTTCGTAATATTTCTTAAGCTGCCTTATAATATTGTAGAGAAACCCGAATACTAGATAAATAGCTATTGAATACTGAAATAGCTTTTACTAAGCTGAATGATTATGTAGTTATATTTAAATTTCTTTTTAAAGATTTATGCTGTCCTCTTAACGTGAATCCTACAAAGGAAAATTGATTTCTTGAACGTAGGTCTGGTATACATAATTACAAACTTATTAACTTACTTACAGCTATATATATATATATATATATATATATATATATCATTTAACATTGATTAATTAGACTGCAGTGTGCAAATTGTATACAGTTAAACGTGACTTTTGCGAAAATAGCTTAATTCCTCTAGCTTGGCTAAAAGCTTTTATAAAAAGCTATAAAATTGAACTTGTAAAGATAACAATGCCAAAATTTTATATTCCTTATTTTTAACATCCTTTTTTAAATATTTGTCGCAATTTTGTTTCCCTTATACTGCTTTTTAATATTTTAAGTTTATTTGGTAATGCATTAAACGTTTTTGTTGCTGCTATATAGCAGTTTTTATTACTAATAGATTTTTGGTAAGTATTTTTGTTAAGTGAATACGTTTTCTGTGTATTTATTTTCTTATTCGAATATAGTTTTTTTTAAATCATTATATAACGATACGTTTAGGAATCAAAAGTAAATAATTGCTGTAGGTTTATAGGGCGGTTTTCAATTATAAAAGCATTTTTATATACTATTTTCAGTATTCTATTTTGTATGTTTTGCGATAGTTTTATACTGCTCATATATGTTCCACCCCAGGTAATTATCACTTAACTAATAATACTTTTAAAAAGAGCATAGTATATTATCAATAATGTTTTTCTTTGCATCAATTTAAATATTTGAATAGAATAGTTAAGTATATTCATAAAATCAATATTTTTTTGACAGATTATAAATTGGTCCTTAATGTTTAAATACGTATATGTGGAATTCTTCGGAAACTTTGCCCTAAACTGGTTCCAAAAACGGCCAAAATTAAATTTAGAGGCACATTTTTGAAGGCATAGGCACACCTCTGAAGTAATTTTTTTCTTGTTCTATGGGCCATAGGACAGACGATAAGAACTTGTTACTAAAGAAAACGGCCTTGTGACACCCTTTCATCGTGAAATCAATTTTTCTTATGGGAATTTAACATCATGGGAAAAAATTGACGAAAAGTAGTCATCAATCATCAAACAATAT
>JAWWEQ010042762.1:0-17743 GCA_035583055.1 Torymus tubicola | reverse complement strand
CCAACTTTGACCCTCTGCCACTAAAAAACTAGAAGTGAAAAAAATCTGAAAAAATTCAGGGTAACATATGGGATTGTTACGAAGCGATTTAGGTGATTTTAAAAGAAAAAAAAATTTTGACCTCTCGATTTACCTGAGAACTGCCTATATATATATATATATATATATATATATATATAATACTAGAGAGTCTTATAACTATTACAAAGCCGATTATATAAAAGTGACCATTACATACGCTTATTCTGTAAACACATACGAAAGTTATGAGCGGTAAGGCTATGCATTGCTTTTCTGTTCGGGTAGGGTATCCTTAGGATTATACATAGGTGGGTGAGGCAATCCAGGCTCGCAGGCTAAAAATTAGGGTACATGTTTGCACAATTTCGATAATATCGATAGGTGGAAAGGGTATCTTCAACGATTATGATAAGCGGGTAATTCACTTGACAGCCAATCGGTAGGTGGATTTGTTTCTCCTTTGAAGTAAAGTCGGCAAAAGGCTTCCTGCGCTGTAATATAGGTAGAGGTTTCTTTGTGCTAGTTGTCGGTAGGAGGGTTGGGTTTCTTTGCGATAATTTTCTGTAGAAGGGTTTCTTTATCTATAAGTATCGGTAGACGGGGGTTGGGTTGGGTTTCTTTGCGGTAAATATCGGTAGGTGGGTTGTGTTGGGATAGATATCGGTAGGTGGGGTTGGGTTGGGTTTATTCTCAGTAGATATCGATAGGAGGGTTTCTCTGCCGCAAATATCGGTAGGTGGGGGCTTCTTTGCTGTATATATCGGTAGGGGGGTTGGGTTGTGCTGCGGTAAATATCGGTAGCTGGGGTTTCTTAGCAGCAAATATTGGTAGGTGGGTATCGGTAGGAGGATTTTTCATAATTCGATAGGGTGACGGTAGGAGGATTTTTCAATATTCGGTAGAGTATTGAACGGTAGGAGGGGGGGGGTTGTTTGGTATTTGATAAAGCAACAGTAGGTAAGACAAGGAAAATTTGTCGATAAGACATGCGATACTAGATTGAAGCAGCAAAATTTTTCGATAATACATCCGATAGGAAATTAAAGCAGCAAAATTTTTCGATAAGGCATACGATAGTAGATTCAAGCAGTAAAATTTTTCGATAAGACATGCGATAGGAGATTCAAGCAGCAAAATTTTTCGATAGGGCATATGGTAGGGGAATTAAAGCAGCGTAATTTTTCGGTGGGGCATACGGTAGAGAAAGAAAATAATTCTAAATCTAAGAGTTTTTGCTTGGTACAACTACCAAGACTCAGATCGTTTCGACAACATCAGATTGTTTCGATGATGCTAACAGTGACCACAAAATTGTCAAAGCTGTTACATTTGGGACAACCGTATTCGAATTTTCAAGGATATTACGAAGAGTTCCTTTTGATTCACATTGGAATATGTAAAGCGTTGGATCTAAACCGTAGGTTTTTCGAGAAATACGAGCTTTGCGATGGGTGCAGACAGGGCACTGTTTTACATTTATGTCTAGCCTACCGCAGCGATAGCAAAATCGCGGTATTCGTGGTTCCGCAAATTTTCGATCGGTATGTCCTAATTTAAGACAATTCCAACAGTGTGTCACGAATTTTTCCTTCGATTTTGAGGGTTTTACGAAGGAATTTTGGTAGTCATCTTTCGAGTTTTGATAACTACTTTTCAAGGTCTCCGAGGTGCAAGACGAGTTACTTGCGTACGATTTTTTAGCGCTGAGCTTTCGAGTATTCGTGTTATGAGTTAGATTTTCTTGGCTCGTGTTCCTAGGCTTCGAGTCAAAGAAATTCCAGGGTATACAAGGTTGTGACAGGCCAAACGGTCAGAAAGTTTCGAGGTAATACGAGTTTTTACGAGGTTCGAGGTACAAGGATTTTCGAAATTCGAGTTTCGATCATGCAAGGGTTTTGGTACTAAATACGACTTTTCTGATGAAGCCTTTCCCTTTGCTATCAAATGTGATGGCAGAGTTTTCTGCGACATCGTTAAGTCTACAGAAGCGAGTGATACAAATTCATTTTTTGAGGGTTGTTTACAATTCCTACATTTGGGAATTATAGTGCCTGGCTTGCCGCATTTGTAACATATGATTCCCCATTTCTTAGGGCAATCTTTTGCGAAATGTCCTATTATGTGGCAAACCCAACAAGGCATAGGAAATGTTTCGATACGAATAATCTTTTCCTTTATTAAAATTTAAAAATGTTTCATCATTTTTCGACGAAACATTTCGTAAGTTCGAGGGTTGATTCGGGGAAGATTTATTCCCGTGGTATTTATTAAAAGGATATTGTAGAATTCTGTAGAACTTTGACAGTTGATTCGAGGGCTTATTCAAATTAAATTTTTCGAGAGGAGATTTCGAAGGTTACTAGGTTGATTCGAGGTCATTGCTTCCGAGGGGAATGTATTATCCAAAATCAAATTTTTCAACGTACAATTTTGCATGTTAGTACATGGGTTGTTTAAGATGGATGTTTCAGATCGTGATTCGACTTTGAGTGATGAGGTATTTGGAAAAACTACGGTATCGATTGTGCCAGTAGGCATTACATAAGTAACCCTACTGAAAAATATCATATGCTTTGTCATATGATTTGTCATATGATTTATCACAAATCAAATTTCAAATGTTACAAATAACAGTACCAAATGATATAACTAGAAAGTCTTTTCTTTTTTTCGTTTTTTTTAAATACAATCCTAATGTTGAAATTAAATCTGATATTTATTTCAATAATAAATTTTTTCCTTTGGAAAATAACGATATTTCAAATTCGATTACCAACACAAAAACAAAAAAATTATTTATTATTAACTCTCATTAATAATATTGATTTTATTTATCAAACATAAAGAAATTTCTTCAGAAAGATAACAAATCCGTATTGCACATATATTACAAAAATCTAAATTTTGTTATAAAATTCTATAATCCCATAAATTAAATGCGTAAATTATAACTTTTAAAATTTCAAAATTGACAAGTTTTAAAATTTTATTCTCATCAAATATTCACTTTAGAATATACATTCGAAGTATCTCGATTTTCGAACATACACACTAGCAAGGTCTCGAGCTTGGCCGAGCTAATCCTTCGATGTAAACAAAGCGTCGCATGCTTGCTCCTCTAATGTGTGTAAGAATGTTACTGGGTATTACTGAATTTTTCTAGATTTGAATATATCACAAAATTTTAATTAACAAAAAAACTTTATTTTATTTAAATAAAAACAATTCACTTTGTTGTTAGGGAGAATAAATCGGCAAGCTTATGTAAAAAAAATCACGCGCTAACTAAATTTCAGCGACACATTAGCCAAGCAAAAATAATATTCAAATAAAAAAATTTATAATGAAATTGGGGACTAAAGCGACAGTGTAGCGATGGGCGGAGAAAATGCAGGAGGGAAGTAATGCATAGCAAAGCGAAAAAAATATATTGAATATAATATATCATGCAATATAAATATGAGAATAAAAATAATAAAAAAAATGGCTCTTGCTAAATGTCCGTCAGATTAGAGTACGTTGTTTCAAAGTAGTAATATTTCAATATTTGTTTTACTTTGACCTTTGACTAAAGAAGGTATATTTACTAATATATAGATATCCAATACAAAAATCTGACGGACGAATAGCAGAGGTGTAAAAAAATATGTGTTTGTAAAATATAAATAATCAAAATTTTACCAAATCGTTGCTCTATACTTTCACAAAAAGATTTTTCTTCAACATTATCTATCAAAAGTTTTTTTTCTCCTTTGACTTTTCAAAAACAACTCAATTCAAAAAATTCAAATTCTCTACAATCTTTTCCGACTATTCTTACAATCCATGTTTTTCTATATTTATTAATAAAGTCTTTGTCCTTGAAAAATTTCGACTTAGCTATACTGAGCAACAAGATGGCCGCTATCTACTCGTTTCTCCTATTCAATTTTGCCTACTCATATATGCTACACTGGTGCACTGGTTCAGCGTCGCGCACATTTTTTGAAAATACACAAAATCACAATTCACTCGCCCTTTCCGGGGCCCCACGTTGGCTGTGTCATTTGTAACACTTTACTAGTTACTGGGAGAGAGGGGAGAGGGGAAATTCGGGAAGGATACGATTTGGAAAAGGGCGAGTGAAATAAAGTTCGAAAAGTTCTGAATTTAAAATAGCACTTTATTAAATAACGTTGAGCGCCAGCTGCTAGTTGCAGCACTATTACAAACTATGCACGCCGTGATGCTGTATACGCACTTCCTGCTTTACCGCACTTACTCTTCGCGAGAGACGCAGAAATAATTGCCACAAAAAAAATACTTCGAGTTGATCGAAATACTAAGAACTTCTACTACTACTTTCTACTATACAATTGAAACTAAGACTCTCCGAGATGATAGCGAGTATTGCTCTACTTCGAGATCCCAACGGGAGTGGCCAAACTGGACTGCGCACTCTTACTAAGGTATAATTCGAGGTAATATGTAATGCTTGGAGACTATGCCGATTGCTTTTCTATGTTTCAAGTTCAAAACTAGAATTTGCATGCGCAGTCACTCTCGATCGTTTTTGCGACCGCGCGCCTTAGACGCCCTCTCTCACTCCCTTGTCCCTTGTCGGCACTGTCTCGCTCTACATGCGCAGTACTATTGACGCCGTACTCTGTTGCGCACTCGATTTGTATGTGTATTATGTGTGAAGTACAGTGTGTAACAAGGAGCTGGTGATACTGGGCGAGTGTCGATAGAGAAACTCTAGAGTTGCAACGAAGTACGGCTACTTTGAGCGTCAAAACCGATTGTCATGTTAGGTTAGTAATTTATTTGCGCACGCACGCTCATTTTGTCCAGCCGTCGTTAGCGACAACGGCAAACAATTCGTCGGGAAATAATTCACCGACCTCCTCGATGAATATAAAATCGAACACCGTAGGACACCGCCATATATGCCCCAGTGTAACCCCGTAGAGAGGACGAATAAAGTCCTCAAGACCGCAATCAACCAGTATTTGGAAAAATCTCAGAAGAAGTGGGATCTCTTGCTCCCTGAACTAACTTTTGCGTATAACACCGCTACTAGCGAGAGCACCGGATATACACCCGCATATCTAAACTTTGGTAGAGAGTTAATAGCCCCGGGGAGCTTACATCAAGAGGTAGGCAACCGCTCAAACACCCCAAGCAAGGACCGAATACGTAATATTCAAGAAGCATTGGAATTAGCCGGAACAAAAATGGCGCAGAGCTTCCAGAAACAACAAAAGTATTATAATTTGAGACGCCGCGATTGGGCACTTAACAAGGGTGACAAGGTATTCAAGAAGCAACATGTGCTGTCCAACAAGGCTGCTAATTTCGATGCGAAAATGGATCCGAAATATGAGGGACCTTTCCTGGTACACCGAAAGAGGTCGCCGGTAATTTTCTATCTCAAGACCCCTGGCGGAAAGATTAAGCACATTCACGTGAGGGACTTGAAGCCTTATCGAAAAGAAGGAGAAGGGGAAACAGAAGCAGAGGGGATAGAAGACTCCCCAGCAGATATAAATAGCGTGACTATCCGTTTGCTGAGTCAGTCTCTGTCAAGATGCCGCCGACCCGCAACCCTTATGAGCAGTTCATGATGGCAACGCAGTCTACCATTACCATCGCAGTAACGGTTCATGAGAAAACCTTTGAAGCCGTCCTTAGTACCGCGCAGTTGGTAACCACAGTATCCCTGGAAGTGGGCGGCCTCCTGGTTCGCCATTCCGCGACCTTGGTATGCAAGGAAACCCTTGTGGCCGATTTCCACCTTAGGCCCACGAGGTCCAGACCCCAGCCGGTGCACTCTCCGTACACCATCTGGGCTGAGTTTACAGCCAAGGGAGGCCAGTTTCGATACCCATGGGTGGTTGTCACTGAAAAAACCATCCCCATCGTCTTTGGAATGGACTTCCTGTCCAGGACAGGCTCACGTCTATGAATAAATAGCAGTCCGGAAAACCGGCGAGAAGCAAAGCGACGGAGAAGACAGCGCCAGAAACGGCTAGGTTGGCGAGAAGAAGACGAGGGTCTAGGAGACAGCGAGTCAGAAGAAGAGGTAAATTCATATGCGCCCTTAATTCTTCGATGTTCAGTATCGAACTCCGTACCGTACCGCAACCGTTGGTACTGACCATTGTAGAATCACCGTAAATGTGTATTTAGTCGTGTCAACCCGACCCACATTGTAGAATCACCGTAATGCGCATTTGGCCGCGTCTATCCGACCTAGATTGTAGATCACACCCTAAGCGTAGACGTAGTCGGGAAAGCGCTATCGTCACCATCCCCACTCCAGCGCGCCAATATTTGAATTGAATTATGCACTCGCCGGCCGTTTTTTTTGGGAACCGATCGACTTGGGTAGAAGGGAAAATCTCGAAATCTCCCCCCTGATAGGAACTTAAAAAGGTAAGGTAACTCCGCACCTCTATAAATAGCGGCTTTGGGTCAAAAGTGATTCAGTTTTCGATACACTTTTACGAAGTACGGAAAATAAAAAGAAAAGTAATGGCCAACCCGATTCTGGGAAAGTACGTGACAACGTTTAAATAGGAAATAGCCGCCCTTCAGCGCGAACTAGAAGACACCGAGCTCGTCAAATTTCGCGAATTGCAGAAGGTCTGGGATGAAATACACGCCGAGGAGAAGCGGCGGGAACAGGCAGAAGCCCTCCAATACCGGCTGAGATTCGCCATGTGGAACCCCCTCGACCGGTGAGTCGCAAAGAACTTCGTTCTTTTTCCAAAAAAGGGGGCATGTGCAGTACGGCTACTTCATTGCTAAATCCAGCTTTAGGTTAGCTCGCGGAGCGCACTTTGAGCGCTAAAACGGATTGTCATGTTAGGTTAGGTTAGTAATTTACTTGCGCACGTACGCTCATTTTGTCCAGCTATGCGGTGAAGATCCACCTTTAGGTCGATTATACGCAACATGCGCGCCGCGATTGCCGACTTTCGCGCCACCGTGGCTGCGCGAAGCAAACTCTGCGCAGGCTTAATGACTATATAAGCCGCGGCGTTCGCGGCAGGAGTCAGTCCCGTTCCGACCGTTCACCATTCCAGGTCCTGTTCCTAAGCCAGCACTGGCACCGTGAGCACACGGGTCCGTGAAGACTATTTCCTTGTATAGATCCGATTTCTTATACCCAACCCAGAGTAATACTCCCGGCGAATAATACCGTCTACCCTGTGACCACCATAGATAATATAACCGACCTAGACTACGTAACCGACTGACGGCCCTATTCTGATTACCTATTGTCTCTATCGTCGTGCACACACGGCGGTAAGGACGAAGCAAGTCCAAAACGTAAACTCCTGGTGCGCCGTGTGCACACGTGTACCTGGAAGTTCGCGATAGAGGGCGCGACCGACTAATAAGGTAGACCGTTTCACCGATCTCTATGTTGGTGCACACACGAGATAGAGATAGTGACACGTAGCCTGACTGTCTCTCCTAGAGTGCGTGCACACACGTCTCTAGTAGAACAGCCTAGACAGAGGAACACCGGAACAGTCCTGGTCCTTCCGTCGTGCACACACGATGAAAGGTCAGTCTGACTCCCGGGGCTTAACAAACACCTACGCTACGTGTGCACACGTGCCTAGGTGATTGTGAGACGACGCTAGTACACGACTTAACCTCAAACCCGTCCTATAGCGAGAGGGCGCGCGTGTAGCGTTACGTATCTTATATAACTCCGTAGTAAGTGCGTTGTCTGGTATTTATTGTTTCAGATGGCTTAACGGGAGTGGAGCCACAATAACGGCTGCTGGCGTCGCCATTTTGTTATTATTGTTAATGTTAAATTCTTTAAGTAGTTGTAATAAATCCTTGTTATCTTTCTTATTTTGATAAAGCACGAGTTGTTATTCAAAAGAAACCCGGTAAGCCACCTATTCCTCCTAAGCCCCCATCCTCGAATCCTGGTAGCACTCTTGAGCACCCAGCAGGGGGCGGAGCTACCGTCACAGAGTACATGTAGGTTTTCTTGATTACGTATAGGCTGCCTTGAACCTTCGCTTCGATCTAGGCATCAACGCTTTACGTTTTCTGCTTGACACAGCTAGGTCAAGTGTAAAAATTTATTGGTAAAATATTGTTTGTCGCAACATGTTATTTTTTCTATTGTAACATCAAAGTTGGTGTTACAATGTAGAAGTTATTACAAAAAATCATGAATAACCATTATTTCACAAAGGCCAGTTTTTTTAAGTAATCATACTTTTATCATGCAAATCACCCTTATGAAAAGTAAAAAAAAAGTTAATTTGTAAAAGAGAAAGAAAAATTCGCGCTACAAATATATGATAGTCTGAATGAATTATTGTGAACGAATGAATTTAAGATATATTTTTTCAAAAATACTTGATATATTATAATTATGTTACCAACGTAAATATGTGAAAAAATATTATAATTATTATGATATACCTTGTGCGAAATGTTCTCTAATTTAATTAAGGAAGCTCCACACGAGCTCTGAATTACAGACCGAAAGAACTTAAAGAACGCTGTATCTTTTATACGAGATACAGCAGGCGCACCGTTTGTTTCGCGTAGCAGCGCTCCCGAAGTTAGGAGAGCTGGAGTCCCCCTAGTAAAAATTATTACATGATTTATTACGTAGAAAAGCATGTAGAAAAGCATGTAGAAAAGCATGTAGAAAAGCATGTAGAAAAGCACATAGAAAAGCACGTGCTTTTCTACATGCCAAATTATTTAGAAAAAATCACGCTATTAATCACATAGTTGAATACATGATTCCGCACGTAGAAAAACACGTGCTTTTCTATGTGCTTTTCTACATGCTTTTTTACGTGATAAATCATGTAATAATTTTTACTAGGGCCTAAACCCGCGGACGTCCGCTGTTTTTTATTTTTCCGTACTACACTAGCGCAGCGAAAAATTAAGAGAGCAGGCATCCCTCGATTTTCGTGCAGCAGCAATACCGAAAACAAACGACTGTTGTCCTAGAGAGGGCATCAGTTCGTACCAATACAATGGACAACGCTTTGTATATATTTAGGAACTTAATCGTACTGCCAAGGACAACGGTGCTCCCGAAGTTCTCTCGGTGCAGATGCAGTTAGATATATGTGTAAATAATAACATGGGTTACTACCTATAGATATTAGTTACCGCACGATGTTTACTGGTGGCACATTAAAAGGACTGTATTCATTCTGTGTTCATAACTATATGTCTGTATGATTTACTACACTTTATAATTATAATCTGATATAATCGAGTATAATCATGGCTATAATACCTCCACACTATCTCTTTATTAGTAACATAGAATATGTGCATTCATAAAATATTGATTAAAATACTTTTAAAATTATTAAATAACCAAAAATAAAAAAATCACAAATAATACGCACTTTTCTACAAAAAGTGGGATGTTTCCGTTGGGTTCTGACTGATTTCGTACTCAAAAATACAACACTCGTATCGGAATATATTAAATATTTACAACGTATGTCCAAAAGTAATATATATCTGTTTATTTAAGAGTCAGTAAAGGTTCTACCAATTATTTAAGGCTCATAAAAGGCCCAAAAATGGTTGAAAATAGGGTTTTTCACATTTTTGAGTACGGCCCACCAATCTGAAAAATCTGAAAAAATTCTAGTACAAAGAAAACAATAAAATATAAATTTTTCTGGTGTAGTTAATTCTACAGATATAAAATAAATTAAAAAAAATGAATTTTAATTCTTTTTTATTTTTTTAGGTTGGGTATTGAATGCGCCTAAAGCTAAAAAAGTTGAGTGAAAAATATTGTTCATAAGCTATACCCTTATTTTTTTTGAGACTTTTTTACTTCCAGGTACCGGAGAAAAAAATAAAGTTCCAAAAATGCGGTTTTCGGGCCTTACTAATGTAAGGAGGGGAGATAGATCCCCGGAAAAATCGTAGAAAATTCTTTTTTTAGTATACTTATATGAAATCACTGTCATTTTTCGCTTTCATTAACAGTGGCATTTTGCCTATCTTAACGTGGGCTATCCTTTATAAAGAAATTACGAATTTCTGCAGTACTGTATTAACATACAATATCATAAATATAATATTTGATTGCAGATGGATGAATAAAAAATACTTTTGTGATTACCATGCAAAATTCTGAAAACTATGAATAATATATTGTTACACTCATACACACATACAATAAATAATAACAATTATTATTATAAAAGAATAGCATATGTTTATTTAAAATAAAAAACGCACAGACTAAAAAACGTGTTATGAACAACAATATCTTGAATTAACTAACTAACTCGAATCGAGAACAACAAACTAGTCGCCTAGCAACGCTTTTGTTCTTATATTCGATGTTGGTAGACGAATACATAACATTATTCCCCCTTTTTTCAGATTGTCGTCCCGACAATCTTAAGATCAAAGAAAGAGAAGGTATCTTCTTCAAGCGGGCTGATCCTTGGTTCACCCGACCAAAAGGGCCCGTCTCTTGAAGAATAATTCTCCTCTTCCAAAACCAAATCAAAATGGCATCATCTTCAAGCTGATCCTTCGCTCATTCGGCCAAAGGGCCCGTCTTTTGAATTGGTTCATCTTGAAATCATCTTGAAATAATCTTGAAATCTTTTTAAAATTGTCTATTTTTAAGCGAGTTGATCCTTGACTCATCCGGTTAGAGGACCGGTCTCTTAAAATGTAGAATCGTCATTTTTGGTTTGGGTTGGGTTGGGTTGGGTATCATCATGTCATCATCGGTGGGTAGAGTCTTGTCGGTAATTCTTGGACACAAGTGGGGAGTTGGCACACCGTGGTACCTCACCTCTGTCCCTGCCCTGGCATTTACCCTGAATCTCACGGAAAAAATCACGGCTCAAAATAACCGTGAGTAGAGCAGAAGAAATTACCTATCGTGATAGGTGGCCAATCGATCAATATGAATGATCTTCTTTTTGTATTTTGGTGTCTTCTGGATGCAGAAAACGACATCATTGATCTTCTTGACAATCTTAAAAGGTGCTTCCCAATCACTTTGGAGCTTCGGAGTTCCTCCTTTCACTCGGCGAGGATCATACAACCAAACTTTCTGTTGTTCTTGATAATCGACATATCTGGATGTTCTGTCATAGGTTGTTTTCGAATGTTTAGAGGGGACGAAAATGTTCTTTCGAGCTGATTGGTGAATTTTATTGATGTTGGTTTTAAGTTTCTGAACGTAGTTGCCATAGTTAGCGCAATCCTCTTCTTCAGGAGGATATCCCCGTATCAAATCCAGAGGAAGTCTCAAGTTAAGTCTTGCTTGTACCGAGGATCTGTAAGCTAAAAGATACAAAGAAACCCAACGATCCCAATCTTTTTGGTTGTCTGTTATGTATTTAGATAAGTATTCTAGTATTGTTCTGTTTTGTCTTTCTACTTGTACATTCGATTGAGGGTGTAATGGTGTTACCCTAGTCTTTCGAATTCCTAATAACTCAGACAGTTCCTTAATTAGCTTGGAGTCAAAATTACGACGTTGATCTGTGTGAACTTCCAGAGGAACTTTATATCTACATACGATTTTACGAACAAATACTTCAGTAATAGTCTTTGTTCTCATATTAGAGAGAGAGAGAGGAAAAGCTTCTATCCATTTAGTAAAGCAATCTGTGACAACTAAAAGATACCTATTTCCTAAAGAAGAAATCGGGAAAGGTCCTAAAATATCTATTTGGACTCTCTCAAAAGGTAATCCTACATTATAGATTCTCATCTGATTGTGGCCTTTATCTGATGGACCTTTCTTTGCAATACAAACTGAACAAGATCTACACCAATTTTCAACATCTTATTTACAAGAAGCCCAATAAAATATTTTGCGTATTTTCTGTAATGTTTTATTAACACCGAAATGACCATAGGAAGGAGAATCATGGGCTTCTTCTAAAACAGTGTTTATATAATTTCTAGGAACAACTAATTGAAAAACTTTGGTTTTGAAGTTAGAAGAAATTCATTTCCTGTATAAGATATCATCGAGAACAACTAATGATTCATACTGAGATAAATATAATTTCATATATTCGTCTCAAGAAGAAATATCCTGCCACGACAATTTGACACCCTCTTTTTTACTTATTAAAATAACTCGAATGTCATCATCCCGATGTTAACGATTTCACCAATCTGATTGTGATATTTCTTAAAAAATAATACGTCTTACTAAATTATCAACTTCAAATTTTTTTCAACACTAAAGCAATATCTACAAGAAGAATTATCACAAGGTCGTCTAGAGAGACCATCTGCATTGCTATAAGAAATACCTTTCCGATGTAGAATCTTAAAGTCATACTGCTCTAATTTTCCTATCCACCTGGCTAATTGCCCATCTAAGTTCTTGAAAGAAAGATCTTCCACATAAATAATAATGAAACTTTTAACTGAATCCACTACTGCTAATAATTCAAGGCGAGTAACACATTAATTTCTCTCAGCTTTAGACAGAACACGGCTGTAATAAGCAATAACGCTTTCTATTCCTTCATGAATCTGTGATAAAACCGCACCTATTCCATGATGAGAAGCATCTGTATCTACAATGAAAGGTACATCTGTACGAGGGAAAGCTAGAATGGGTGGAGTTCAAAGCTTCTTTAAATTCAAAAATGATTTCTGACAGTCATCTGTCCAACCGAATTTAGTTTTCTTTTCAGTTAATCGATAAAAAGGTTTGGCAACAAAAGAAAATCCCTTAATGAAGCGTCTATAGTAAGAACAAAAACTTGTGAAACTTTTTACTTGTTTGTTACATGAAGGAATTGGCCAATTATCTATAGCCTTGTAGTGATTTTCTCTTCACTGGATGCACGTTGTCAAATGATTTTTTTAAATACTGGTATGATATATATATATATATATATATAACGTAATTTATTAAACGTGCCAGGATATATTAATAACAAAATCAAGGTTACAAAAAGGTGAGTCGCGGCGTGACACGCCCTCGACAACTCGCGCGTATCACCGCCTCAAGGCGTCTGTCTAATTCGCTCGCGCCCGCGTACATTCTTTTAAAAACGAAGAAGAGGTGGCGCTCTATGCAAAAGGGTAAAGTCTGTCGTTGCGTATTCGGCTCTGGACCCGCGCTCGCCGCCGTTGTCGGGCATCGGTGTTCCAATTAGGTGCGTAAACAAATCGCACCTACGATTTCTTACTACATTCGGCCAGCCTGACTTTAGACCGTCCCGACCGTACATACTAATTGAATGCATTTCGAAATTTTAAACGCATTTCACAACACGAACCAATTTCATACCTAAATTAATAAATGTATTTTGATAGTTATTATTAAACGCTATAAATACAAAGCTTTCCTATTTTATATACATTTTCATTCGGTCAGAAGAAACGATTCCATTATAAGGAATCTGCGTCACCTGAAAACCATCTATGTTTTTTACAACATATCGATCATTGTCTAAAACGCTTGTGACAACATAAGGTCCCTTATACAGAGGAATCAATTTCTTATTAACTCCCGGTGTTGTGTCAATATTTTTGATCATAACATAGTCCCCCACATTGTAGGTAGTTGTCGCTTTTCATGTTTTATTGTACAGTTTTTCATTACATGTTTGCGCCTTCTTTACATTATCGCTAGCATCTTCGCGAATTTTCTTTAGTTCTCTATCACCTATTTTTTCTAGTGCTAATCGTATTTCGTCGTTAACCGTGCCTAATTGTCTAATTCCAAAAAGCAGCTCGCTTGGTGTTTTTCCCATCGTGCTTGAAACCATATTATTTATCGCGAACTCAACACTGTTAAAACGCGGTCCCATTTGTTCGGCGTTTCGGCAAGTTTTGCAAGTATGGGTGGTATCACACGGTTATATCGCTCTACTTGTCCGTTTGCACGAGGAGTACCAACGGCAATCAGACAAATTCTTTAAATGCGTCGGATTTAAAAATATTTGATCGCTTCGTTTGACGTCGTTGATTTTCACGGGTACAATTTTAAAAATTTAGTAAAAGCATCGATAATCACAAGTAAATACTTAAACCATTTTCCAGTCTTTTCAAATGGGCCTAAGTGATCAGCATACAGTACTTGAAAAGGTAGATTTCCCTTATCTATACTGTGCAAAAAGCCTTCTTTCTTACCACTTACGGGAGCAAAATCTACGCATTTTAAGCAATTAAAAATGTAATTTTTTGCTTTTTGTTTTATGTCGGGAAACCAATAAACTTTTAAAATATTCTCTAACACTTTCGCGGATCCTAAGTGTCCTAAATAAACGGGGAACATAAAATAGAATCCCACGTGTTCTATCTTTCCGATAAACTAAACCATCTCGAAGTTCAAAGAACTTGTCCTCGTTTTCTCGAGTTTATCGCGTATTTTCACGATTTCTTCGTCGCAATATTGCCTAATCGAAAGCGTTCGCTCGAAAGTGTTACCCTCAACTATTAATATCCCATGACATCTACTAAGTGCGTCTACATGTGTCATTCGCTTTCCCGGTTAATGCTCTATTGTATAGTCGTAATTCTCTAACAATAGTGCCCAGCGTGAAATTCGCGGGTTAATCGTCTTTTTGCTCAAGGTAAGTCTAAAGCTATCGCAATCTGTAATTATCTTGAACTTTATTCCGGCTAAATAAATATGAAATCGTTTAATCGCATAAATCACTGCAACACACTCTAAGTCAAAACTGTGATAATTCGCTTCGGCCGCGGTTGTTCGCTTACTAAAATAAAATACAACTTTCCATACACCATCGCGTTGTCGCTGTAAAAACATCGCTCCCAAAACCACTAACGCTCGCATCGCAATGTAATTCGCTCTCCAGATGCGGTGAATAAATCGCAAGTATTGGTGATGTCACCAAGTAAGCTTTAAGTTTTTCAAAACTCTTCATCTCTTTCTTCGCGAATACAACTTTAGCGTCTTTCTTAGTGAGAGCATGCAAAGGTTGTCAAACCGAATGGACATCTCAAATATTCAAATTGACCTAACGGCATTACAAAAGACGTGTATTTTACGGATGATTCGGACATTTTCACATGATAAAATCCGTCGCCCAAATCTAATCCAGAAAAGTACTTCTTATCATTGAGTGGATTAATATTGTCTTCTACCAAAGGGGTCGGGTAATTGTTTTTTACAGTAATTTTGTTCAATTCGCGATAATCAACGCATAAACGTGTTTCGCCAAGTTTCTTCCGCGTTAAAACGATCGCGCTCGCGTAAGTCGAGTTACTAGGACGAATAACCCCTTTCGCTAACAAGTTATCCAAAATTATTTGCAACTTCGCTTTGTTAGAGTATGAGAGTCTACATGGTTGAAAACTGATGGGATTTTCGTTTTTCAAAGTAATTGTCATCTTGAATTCCTCATTCATTTTTGCGTTTTCAAAATTCTATTTATATTCAATTTCGTACGCGTTCCAAATTATTCGTTTCGTTTCTAAGCTAAGTTTATCGTTCATTTTCAAATTCTCGTTTTCTTTGTACGGGCTATCAACATATTCAATTTGTAAGATTTGTTCTAAAAAGCTAATATTTTCATCCTCGTTACTTGTTACGTTTTTATTCTTAAAGGCTTCATGGTTACCATTGATTAACGGTCCTGAAATAAAATCGCGTCCAAGAACTGCCGCGTGTGTCATTGTATTATCTGGTACAACAAAGAATCTTATTTCTGTTTTTGTTCCGTCTACTTCTACTTGTATGTCAAAAATACCTTTCGTGTTCAATTTAGAATTATTTAAACCTACGAATTTACAATTACTATCAATTGGCTTTAGCGCGTCTACAGGAGCGTACGACTCTTTTACAATACTGATCGGAGAGCCTGAGTCTAACAGACCGCTTACAATATACTTACACAAATCGCCGTTCGTTCATTTTACCTCATACGCTATAGTCACCATATGCGGTGGCTCGAACTGCACTGACAGCACGATGAGCGTTGACTCTGGGTTCTGCCGCGTCGTCGTCGGTGTCGTCTGTTACCGCTGTTTAGACCTCGGGCAGTCCTTTACGAGATGATCCATCGAGCCGCAATCAAAACAGGATCCCTTTTCTCTCTGCGTCGTGCTGATGCAGTCCCATGAGCCGTGGCCATAACCTCCGCATTTATAGCAGCGTCGCGGTTGGCCGGAGAAGCTGGATGCAGAAGCACTCGCCGCTTTCTTCGAAGTCTCGCTCATTCCAATTGTTGTTTTCGCCGTCGCCTTGGCATGAAATGTTTTCCTTCCTTCGCTCGGCTTTTTTTAAAATCTGCTCCTTTCTCTTCAATTGCTTAGCACGAGCTTGGTTTTGTAGTTGCATGTCATTCACGCCGTCGATTAAATAATCTATAAGCACCTCGTCATTAATAGGAACTTTATTAGCTAATATTACCGTTTCATGATAATAGTTTGTAAAAGACTCGGTCGGCTTCCACGTTCTTGCCTCGAATTCTTTTCGCATTGCCACTTTGGTCGGACGGTGGTCGAATATGTTCCGCATTTCCGTGAGCAAGTTTTGTATCGGCAGTGTCAAATGTTCTGCCTTCGAGTGGAACCAATTAGCCGCTTTGCCTTTCAACTTAGAACTAATCAAAACACGCGTTGCATTTTCATCCAAATCATAGGAAACGCGCAATAATTCCACTTGCTGTTCCCATTTCCAAAATGTATTTTGTGCGCCTTCAAATTGACTCAGTAAGTCGCCAATAGCACGTATACTAAGTTTCGTCTGCGCACGTAGGGCGTTCCCTGCATTACCGAGATTGCCTGGATGCCCTGCCATTTCGTGAAGCATTATGTCTTGTTCTCTCCGTAGTAAATCCATTTCTCTCTGCAAAAGGTCTCTTTCGTGCCGAATAGCGTCAAATTCGGGATCTTGACAAACTTGGCCAGGAATTCCAGAAGCATTAACGTTCACTCTCTCTAGTGCGTGTCGCGCTGTCTCCTCGTCACGGCGCTGCTGCTCGACGAGAATAGCTGTCGTGCTGTCGTCTCTCGGCTTCCAAGATGTCACGCTGTTGGCGCTCGGTCTCCTCGCGTTCCTGCTGTTGGCGCTCGGCCTCTTCACGTTCGCGCTGTTGGCGCTCCGCCTCTTCATGTTCGCGCTTTTGTTGCACGGTTGTTTGCACAGCATGGCGTCGCCGTTCATCAAGAAAATTCCATATTCTCTGGTCAAACTCTGCCAGTCGCTCGATCAATTGCGCTTTGGTCCCGATGACTTGTAAGCCTCTTTCTCGTAACAACTCTTTCAGCTCGTTCACGGTATAATCACCTAGCGCTTTTCTCTCCATCTTAATCAAATTTCAACTGATTGACACGCGACGCAACAGGTTCTCTGCGTCACTTCCGATAATGCGTATTCTCTCACAACCGTCCAAAAAAAGTTCAGTTTTCCACAAAACAGAGAGTATCCACGGTTAGGCTCCAATATCCAACCACGCACGACTGCTCAGAGCAGCTCAAGTTCAAATAAGTATGGGCAAAATCCCTTATCTCACTTCTGAAATCTGTAGTGATTTTCCCTTCACTGGATGCACGTTGTCAAATGAATTTTTTAAATGCTGTTATGATATATATTGTAACGGGCTACTTACCAGGCCGATTCTGGATAGCCAGGTTATGCTGCTACGGCTAGTGTAGATGTACAAGAGTTGCAAAAGTATACTATATTCTTAAATTACATGAAATGCATATTTTATATGAGCACATGCAAGGAGGTGGTGTTGAC
>JAWWEQ010042751.1:0-17743 GCA_035583055.1 Torymus tubicola | reverse complement strand
TGTGTGCGTGGCTACCTACATATGTACGTACGTGTGACGCGCGATTAATGAGGCACGTGTTGCCACGTGCCCTTAGTCCTATATATCTCTTATTTTATTCTCGCATAATCTTTCGACGTTCGTTGATTTGTTGCCGTTAAGGAAGTTTTTCAGAGAATCTTCTGGTATTTGAGACTGTAGTAGGCGCGGGTGTGATAGCTGTAGTGTCGCACCTTGGGTTTGTACGAGAGGAGGATGCCCATGTCCGAGGAACGCTTGTGGCTCTTGTCGATGTTCTTCTCGTCATATGTCCTGATGGTGCGCTCTGCCCATTCCTGAGCACGTGGTTCCTCGCGTGTCAGACCTTTGTTCCTCTTGTTCATCCAGTCGATCACGTCGTTATAGTAGTTTTGCCTTTACATAAGGATAAATGCAAACAGTTAATAAATCGTGATAGAATTTCAAATTGGAATGCGATATGAGCTATAGATCAAGTGTAGAAAGACATAATTGTTGAAATTTTGAGCAATAGGAAGTTTAATAATTTTAATTTTTTATTTAAAGTAATAATTTGTATAAATTATAAGAAGTTAATGATTACACGTGTATAGCAAAAAATAGTTTATTGATGTATTTCAATTACCAATAATCAGGAATTACACAGGGAGTAGAAGAAATTAGTAACGCGTCAAATTCAGAAATAATTCAACTAGATATGCATAAAAAAGAAGGATTCTAATGATTATTCGTGCTAAAAACGTTCAGTTACATAATAAAGGTTAACATATAACTTCTCGCTTGCACTTTGATTTTTAGACTTGACTTAGATTTCAAAGAGGTCATCACAGTTCCAATGTCAATCACTTTGACCCCCATCATCCTCCAACTCCTAAGTGAAAAAAAATCAAAAATAATAATCTTCGAAGTCATACCTGTAGTCGTAGATGTAACGGTAATTGAGGTACAGCGGCCGCACCCAGTGTCGGGTATAATATGGTGGATCGCATTTGGGCAGTTTAGCCTCCTTCCAGTTCCAGGGCGCGTCTGGAGCGGCCTTCTTATCATCAGCGGCAGCTGGAGCGGCTCCATCGGCTGCGGCCTCAGCGTCTTCGGCTGGTGCTTCATCCCCAATGTCCCAGGGTGATGGCTCTTCGTCCCACATGATTTCGCTTTGTTGTTACCTGCGGATCACGATGATGTTGGCGCGTTAGAGGCTTACCAGAGAAAGAAAGAAAGAACGCAAGAGATTCTTGGCGGGCAGGCCGAGACGAGAACGAGAGATAGATCGGATTGATCGGCTAAATCGAGGTGCCGTTGTGGCTATTTGTGCAAGGCATATTTGGCCTCGATCGAAGAAGATAGATACTCGTCCTTTCGACACGGCTTGCCCACTTGGCTTTTTTTCTAGTCAGTAAACACTTGTATATAAAACTGAGAGATGAAGCCGACAGGTTTTGTAAATTTCTTTTTTTTTATGTAAAAATCGGTAAAGATTGACTTTTCGGTGGATGTTAAATTCAATGAACCTTCTATTGGATAAATAATAATAGTAACAATTTAGATCTTAGAAATATTTTGTGACCCAGTATCAATAAACGAATTTATTTATTAATAATAATTTTTTGAAATATTTTAAAACTACTACGCAAAGTTAATTTTTTTTTAAATTGTAGATAAAAACTCAAAAACACTTTGAAAGAAGCTCCTTTGAATGCACAACCCCGATCTGTTAAGATTTTTCGTTTTTCGAAGCACTTAGCCGATTTTTGACTACTTCTTCAGCACCCCACAAAGACTTCTATCAATCTACCACTTATTTATTCACAAATCCTTTTCTATACACTTTAACAAAACCGATCGGCTTCACAATTATCTTCAAAATCAAGACTTGGAAAATGAAGACTGTACCTTTGGTACGATATACGCGAAACTCTGCACTGATGCACTATCTGCAGCCGAAGACGATGATCGCCCACCTCTCGCACTTCCGATCTGATCGGCACACGAGCGCTGTTCAACCTGCCGCCTCTCAAGCTTTTATTTTAGCTTATAACATTTAAGCTCGCACCCCTCTACCTTCGTGTTGACGCTTTTAATTTGGGTGGGGTGGGGAGAAAAGAAAGAATCTTCATTGTGTATCTTCCCGATGCACAAAGGGCTACGAACACACACACACACACACACGTGCGCAACAACCACCTCGCGCGTGAATTTGCTCACCCTGACCGCGTCTCTAAACAGCTGGACCTTGCTCGTGCGTAGGCCACGTTCACGCGAGCGTTTGCGTGCGCTCGCAAGGGATTTCCGATGACAGGATTGAGGAAGGCTGCGTTGCAGCATTGCTGCGACAGGGTGGTGTGGAAATTTCGTGCAAGATCGCAACGTTTAATGTGTCTTGCTGCTCTTGCTTTAATGATATTAAGTTCTTGAATTGGCGTAATCAGTTCTCAGTGTTTCTAAATTGTTCAGTTTTATGTAGATGTGGGAACTAATATTTTTTATTTGTGATAAGCTAATTTAATTGTGTTTTCTTCAGTATCATTTTTTCAGGTTTACGTAGGTTACAGGCCAATTAAATATTTTATAATATTTTTTAATTAGTTTACAACATTCATAAAATAGCTATATAGAAATTCATAAATTGATTTTGATGAATCTATAAATTTCAATATGATTCCGACAATTTCGGCACGCAATTAACAAGATTTATATTAAAGACCTAAAGTCAATACATCTAAGATACAAATTAAAACTTTTTGTAATAAGAATTTAAACTAGAATATTACACCTCAAGTTGTGTCCACGCTAGGATGTAAACTCTATGATTCGATTACAAATGTGCTTATGGTGCTCTAGTTGAAAACTATCAATTTAAAAATATAAAATAAGTATTTACATTTATCAATTGTTTGGTAATAAATTTGGCTGTAAAACTTCCGTAATATATTAACTGTAAGACCTGAAAGGGTACAAGTATATTAGACAGTTATACCTGACAATTACGTTCAAACTTAACGTAAAAAGAAATTGATATTTTGATTCGGAATTTTGATAAAGTTGCAGAATAATATCGAATTAAAGAAGTGTACTCGATAATTTGAAGTATTACCTTTTATATATCATCTTAATTGTTTATAACGTATCCTTTTATTTTTTAATTTCCATATTCACTCAATAAAAATAAGTATTAATAACCATATCATCATTCAAGATAAATAATTTATAAATATTTTAGTATAGTACATATAGTATTTATTTTTATGTCTTTAAATAGATTTAAAACGGTCGTTTATGAAAAATATTTATCAAAAGGTATATCATTGATTATTATCATTGATTTTGATTCATAAATGGCATTACATAAGTTTAAAATACAGTATGTAATATTAATATATAACACTGACTCGCAACTATCAATAATTAATTAATTAATTAGTATTTTAAGATTTCTATGAATCAATGACGATGTCGGCTAAGTGCCAGATTTTCCTATACCTATAAAGCAGCGCACGTTTACAGTCATAGCGGTCATTCTGATACGACCAGTTGAGGCGTTAAGTTCGGATAGATAAGAGAAAAATTGGATATTTTGAAATAAAAGATGCCTTCAACGTGTATAAAAATAAATAGAACATTTAAGATTATTTTAATGCTACAGGGAGATTTCTCCAGTAGCAACTAGGGTTTAGCATCCACCGTTAAGTATATGTGACGGTATATTTGACGAAATTAGCTGTTGTTGTAAAATCTAGAATATTATTTTATTGAAAATACTTCTTATCTTATATTTAAAATTTAATATTTACAAAATCATGTAGGAATTTAGTATGGAAACAATATTCGAGACGGAAAGTTATTTTGAGGGCTCACCTTGTTTTCTAGAATGAAATTCATATTTTTTCCACAGTTTTAACGTAATCTTTGAATATTAAAGAAAATATTAACGTGTCTTCGTATAATTCAAAATAAAACAATGTCTTCTTTAATCAATATTAGTACAACGTTAACTAAAATATCCATTTTTTTCATGTTTGTCTGTGTCAATATAAACTATGATTTGTTTTTCAATTATGATTATTTAATACAAATTGTGCCTTTTCATTAATATAAATATAGTAATATCCTAACATCATTACTAACTTTTGAAAGAGTCTAAAAAGTATTAATCAGAACAAACCTTGAAATCGATATGTATACAGGGCGTTCAAAAAGTCTCGGTACGGCAAAATGACTCGGCGGGGGAGCATTTCAGAGAAAAATGTTATAAATACAAAAGTTTCAGGCTTAAGGATTAGATCAAGGTGTAGGTGAAAGTCATGGTCACCACTCGATAGCCAGGGAAAAATCCTGAAACTATTGTATATACTATTTTTCTCTAAAATACTCCCTCGCCGAGTTATCTTGCTGTACCGGGACTTTTTGAACACCCCGTATATTTAATACTATCGATATTATTTATTTACAATGGTATACAAGATCGACTTAGCATTGACAGATTTCAATTAGATGTCAAATTCATTGAATCTAAGTTGACATTACTAGAGAGCTGCCACTAGGTTATTAGGTCATTAATGCAATAGTTACCTATCGAAGTTTATATCTTGCTCTGGTGTGTGTATGTATGTATATATATATATAAAAGAAGTAGTAAGTGTATTTCGAAAAGCTTTTTTAAATTAAAAATAAATTTAAAAATAGAGTAACCGAAAAATACAATAAATCAAATTTTTACCTATTAAAACATATTTACTTATTTACAATATACTAATTTGTAATATTCTTATATTTGTAAATAAATAAATTTTATATTAAAAAATGCACCGACAAAAATAGTAGAACGAAACTCTACTGAAAAATCTGAAGTAAGAACTCAACTGCGATCTCATCAGAAATATTATGTCGAAATTTCATGTAACGTGAAAATTTTAAATTAAGCATACATTGTTAAAAAAAATTTATGTCCCGATATACAGTGGCGTCAAACGCAAAGCAACGTTTTTCATTTTATCTCCTTGTAAGAGTTGTTTCAATGTTACGTTGCCCAACCTGATAGTCTTGGCATTCCAATGTGTTCAAGGAAGTCTCTACAATGCTCAACATAGCTGTAAGCAGTAGTATTGTATTAACTGATCGGTAGTCTTCGTTCACAGATTTTTATTTGCCAACGTTGCGCTACGCATCATCAAGACCCCTTTGAACCGATTGCAGTATTAAGAGTAGGGAAAGCTGGAAAATGGATCCGTTCAGATAACTCTTTATGAAGAATTAAAATGACAATAAAGCTTAGCTTGCTTTTGATATCTCTTAATATCGAGACGTAAAATTTGTTTCTCAATGCGTTCTCAATTTCAAGTGAGATCTCAGGTAAGTTCGAATAAACAAGGGATTTCATTAATTTACCGTGTTTACCTATGAATAACATATAGTGTATGTATATATAGTAGTACAACGAAAATATTGTATTAAGATATTCGTGAAATTAAGGCGCAAAATATGTAAATATATCGAGTTACAAAGTCTAATCAATTTATACAAAATCATAAATCATTTGCAAACAATCACAATATGAAAAACTGAGTTGTTTCATGAATTCAAAAATCAAACTGGAGATAAAATAAAGGTGTGAAACCGGGAGTAAGATGTTGGTGATTTATAGTGTAAATTTTTATTTTTAACCTAATTAATAAATGTTAAAAAAAGATATAAAAAAGAAGCAGAAAAAATGGATTGAGTTTTTAAAAGTTACACATTTACGTGGCGTAAAGTTTTATCAATTTTAATAAAATGTTTAAGATTCCGGTTCATTAATTTATTTTTTAATAGTTTTTTTCACCCCCAGTTGTTGAATTTGAGTTACTAAAATCGTAACTAAAATTTTTGTGACATTTATCAATATTCTTAATAATCTTGCAAATATATTTATTTTCCATAGAAATCAATCATTGTATATGTAGTGTAATAGAAAATTATAGTACGCCACGCACGTCGCCTAAGTTATCTTAACTCATGTTAGGATTACTTTCATTGAGATTATCTCCTTCCGGTTTTTTGTACTATTTAGTAGTCTCTATTAAAAAATATGGCACGTATCAAAGGTTGAAATTTCCTTTGCACAGGTGTATTCTATTTAGTTATCATTTCGAACAGTATAAATTTACACTTGTGTAACATCAAACATGTTTTCACGCTTTCTCATTTTAATTAAAAAACATATACTGTACAGGTAATTAGACCTATTCGCCTATAACAATAATATCACGTCATTTGTTTGTATTTTTAACATATATATTATCCGTACCGGATGCGAAACAGTAGTTCTCAAGGTGAAATGTCTGGAAAATCATTCTTTTGCAGAGTAAGCACGAACCATTGTGCATATATCTTCTTGCAAATAAGATTCGGGGGAAAATAAAACTTCAGGGCCGCACACGGGCGATTTTGCAAAGAGACATTGTATACTTGCGCAAGCTCGACTTCGGCATCATACTCTGGTTTAGTTACTATAAATCACGCGCGGCAGACGTCCCAAATGTAATGTCAGGGGGCGTGACATAGGCCGCAAAGAAGCGCAAATGTCCACTCGCCATCCGATGATGAATAGTTGTCTATGCGTCTCTCGAAGCGCCAGTGCGAATAGTTGCAGGTTAGACTGAGATTCTGTAGGGTATAAAGATGATAGATGATATTTTAAAAATTCTTTTTTCTCCAATGATTTTTAATTTATAGCGTAGTACTGTAATTATTTGTTTTTTTTGTTGGTATTTTCAAAAGTGGATTACGGCAAGTGATATGTTCTTTCATTTTTTGCCATCGTGTAATAGTGTTTTATAATAGTTTTTAATGATTTTTGGCAACGTCTGATATTATTAAAATTTAGTGACTTATTATTATAAAAATTAAAAATTGAAACAAGGAATTAGTTGATTACTTGATTGGTATGACACTGCATATCTTTCTTATATCATGTATAACATTTGCTGCTAATAATGTAGCACATCAGGTACATATAAAAATTCCAAAAATTTTCCAAAAATATTTGTTTAAATTTATAATTTTTATTTATAAGTACTTAAACCACTAATCGTTTGACACTTATAAAAATAAAAAAAAATCTAAAGGTATTATTACACTAATGACAATTTTTATTGACATATTTTGACTATGTAACTTACAATCGTGAATACAGTGTTTCTAATAAATAACCGTGCTCGATGAAAACTACGTTAATCCTTAATAATTTTTATTCGAATTAGTATATATATTCGTATTTCGATTGAACTATAAACTACTGCTTACTCATTTTGATGAGTTGCAGAACAGATTTAATAAACTTTTGAAATTTCAATAATACTTTAATACGTTTACGAGAATGAATTACACTTAATAAATGATTTTATTATAAGAATTGAATTTTAAAAGATAAAATTTATTGCGGAAATTTGTGATAATGATTATCATTGAAAGTTTGTGTTTTATTAAACCAGTTCACATATCTTTTGAAAATTTAACATTACCATTTTGATTTAATATAATTAAATTTGTTTACATCATGGATTTTATTTTTTACTATTCAGATTTCTTTCATTATAAAATGTCTAAAATAAATCGCCTTTTTCAATCATAGAAATGACAGAAACTAATATTGAACCTATTTAAAATCAACCTTGGTAGAAATTTTAACTAACGGTTTGCGAAATGTTTGTCAATTTTTAAATTAAATACTTTACACCATATAATTATAGTTTTAAATAGTTTTAATTAAATTCCAATATTAATCTTTAGTAAAAATGCTGTGATTTGATTGACTCGCTAACTAACAACGTTAGATTACTTCCTACCAGGGAAATGTAACTTATATAAAATTACAATAAACACTGTTGATTTTAAGTTAATACTCATTTAATACTCAAGATCACAGAAAATTTACTTTCTAAATGCATTTTTCGAAGTTGCAGTGTTAGAAATATGAATGTTTTAAAGTATAAAAACGTATGAAATGCTTGTAACAAACTTTCTGCTACTTGAGTAAAAATTGAGTATGATATTTTTATGAATAATTTCCCTCATGTTTTCGTGAATATTACATTACGTATATTTCATCAAAATGATAATATTAAAATACATCGCTGTTTGTCGTTGTGTTATTACGTTAGGTATTGCGCTCGAAATAGCAATGCGCGATAAAAATAATGAAGGTGAATATTCACTACAATTGTAGATGGTCGTTTCAAAATAAAAGTGTTGACATACGAAGAAGTACTGCATAGTTTCAATTACTCTATATTACATATAATTTTCCGATCTCATCATATTTACTATTATGAGTAATATGAAAAACTACCGCATAATTTTATTTACTCTACAATGTTGTTTATTTTTTGGTCATAAGCAAATTTATTTATTTTCTGTTCGTAAAATAAATTATCTATATACGACCATTAAATTTTTCAAGACACATAATTTTACTAGTACTTTTTAAATAAAATTATTATACTATAACTATGAATAAATAAAGTGATCCAAAAAGATCTTAATTTTTTTTTGTTAATGTGATTTGATGTATATTTTGATTTCTCAAATTAAATTTATTTTATTTTTTTACATGTGTGATATGATTTATTCATATATATATTTCTTGGCAGTAAAGCTTAATAGAAATAATATTCTTAATCACTAGTGATTAGTACTTGAATTTAATGAATTATCGAAATTGTTAGAATAGGCAGTGCTTGTAAGTCAATGTATTATATATATATACATTACAGTCGATAAGCAATTGCCATCGATGAACATAATATAGCTGTTATTTTTACATAACATTCTTTGTCGTAATAATATTTAATTAACTAATGAATTTCATTAGATATTTTCTAAAACTTATTTTTTGATAAGTATTCTTTTTTTTTTAATTTCATCAAATTTTCAAGAAACTCTTACATAAACCCTTCAATTTTGTTCACAATAAAACTATGCAAATATGTTGCCACCGCGTCACATAAAATTATATTACTCAATTTTTCCCAGATCCGATCTTAAAATCCTTCCTTACATCTTTCACCCCCCCCCCCCACCCCTCTTCCCTTTCCTTTGATCTTTTTCCTCTCCTAAAATGATACGCTCTTCTTCCTCTTAGCATAACTCCTCTTGCTACCACGTCGTGGCTCATTGTCGATATACGGATTATCAATGTACGGGTCGATCCTGGGCTTTCTCAGCTGCGGTGGTGGTGCTGCTTCCATAGCATTAATGGGTGCTGCACCTGGTTCCACAGGTACGAGTCGCATCAGTTTTACTTGGGGTTGCTTAGGATCGGGGACTTCCTGGTTGGCAACTTTACGCGCGCGATCGATGCGCTGAGCTAGTGACATGTTCTCGTCGTACTCGTCGATCTCGTTGTCGAAACGAAGTGCGTGACGTTGGAAGATGGAGTCGGCTGCGCCCAGTGTCGTCTTGGCCTTGGAGATCTCGGCGTTTAGATCGATCATGTCGAACATGCGGTCCTGTGGAAGAGATGTCGAGCGAAGTCAGTGGATTGGTCAGGGTTAATATGAGTTTTATCAAAGGGGAAGGTACGTGTGCTCTGGGAAATGAGTTTCAATAGAGCAGTCATTGTTTGAATAATGTTTTTAACCATATTTTGACGCTATTTTGATTATTTATAATTTCCGAAGAAATTCATATTTTTTTAACAAAATAAAATTTAAACTCGAACTTTTCTGTCTCTTTATTAGAGCTCATTTTATCTGGATTGTCAAAAAACTTATATTTGACAAAGATTTAAGTTAACTGGTTGTTTGAGTAACCAAATAATAGTAAGCAACTAAATAAAAGTAATTGAGTAACCAAATTATAGTAAAAATATTATTTTACTTTGAAAAACTTTATAAAATAATCATATCGTCTAAATTTATATTTAAATATGTTATTCAATTTTTAGAGGAAGAATGGTAGAAATATTAAACTCCCGATACCAAAAATTGTCTTTCAAAGTCTCGTTACAATTCATTTTCAGAAGGGTAAATATTTGATTTGATTTGCAAAGTGCGAAGTTCTCTAGGGATGGTAGTAAGTTAAGTGTTCATACCACTTTATCACTTTCAAAAAATCGATATTTTTTTTAATAGATTTCGAAATGAAAACATATAAAAAATGTTACGTAAAAATTTCAAAACGATCTGATCACTGCAAGTGTGTGTTTTGTCGAGTTTAGTTTGGCGCACTCTACGGCGTGCAGGTCGTGGCTTCAAACTTTAAACACGTTTTTCTCAAAACCACTTTTTTTCCGGTTAGCGTGCACGATTTCTTAAAATGTATTGAACCGATCATTATCAAATTTTTACCACGTCTTCGTCACATGTGTGGCTATCGCCGGAACTAGGATTACGTTAAAATTTCAATTTTAACTATATTTATCAACCGAAAAAAGAAGGAAAAAAAACTCGATTTTTCGAAACAGCCGACATTTTGTTATTTTTGCATGAAACTTAATTATCCTAGTTCCGTCGATAGCCACAGTCCTACTGAATCTAAATTTTTTGAATTTTGTATTTCCGATGATTTCTCGCTTCAAAATCATGCACGCCATCAACATCCATTTTTTAGAGACGCTCAACGATTGTTACAGTTGTACATAAATAAACAATGTAAAATTAAAAAAAAATTGTTTCCTATACCTTAAGGGTGCCTTTATTAAACCCAAAAAGATTCATACCGATATCTGTTATAGAAACTATAAAAAAATTCATAATTATAGCTTAAATTTTAAGCTTGTAAAGTGGTATGAACCCTTAAGATCGTCCAAATCAAATGCCTGAATTTGCTTTTAAAAAGATCCCATATGAATACCCGAAAGCAACATATGTTCCCAAAAATAGTAATATATGGGAATAACAGATTACACAATTGCTACATATGATTATAATCATATCTAACGATGATGGACTATATACAACGTAAAATACATGATCATAGAAAATGCCCGTATATCAAAATACCTAATTGCGGGGAACCTCTATGCAGGTTTATATCGTTTTTGACGCTCTAAAAGTTAAAAAAAACTCAATTCTCTTTAACAATTCCCTCTTCATAAGATAATGCCATATTGCAATTGTTTTACACGACATACAACAAAAGTATATATAGTACCTGCATGTCCCGCCTCTTACGACGAAGATCGGCTATGTCCTCTTCGAAAGCAGCTGCAGCCCGATCTTTTGCACGTCTCTGAGTGGTCATGTATTCATCTTCGAATGGGTCTTCACGGCCGTAGTAGAAGTCAAAATCCTCGTCGCCACGTCCGCCGCCTAGATTTCTTGATCCTATAATAACCCGAATCTATCGTACAAAGGCAGTTTCAAGAGGACAGTAAAGACAAAGGATTTCATCTGGTTTCAACTTTTATTGTTTTATTAATTGTAATTGGTAACATTAAGAATATAGGTCAGTGTAAATCAGTGTTTAGAAGAGGTTATATTAAAAGGTGTATGGTAATTTGATAATCTACCAAACATGGAAGTACCTAACTTTAATCAGTTAAATATGCTTCTTTAAATTCAAATAGCTAATTTTTTAATTAAAAATTATAATAATAAAGTAATTACTGCAATTCTTGAGTACTTAATTTAGTTGTTTAACAATTTTTCTTTCACAATTCGTATCTTAAAGAAACGTATATGATTTCAAATTGTAGAAAATTTTATTTTTAACAAAGTTTTAAAATGGAAATGTTGGACAGTTAGAGTATGACCAACCATTATTCCTTTAATAAACTAAAATTAGAATAAGTTTTATTCCTATGAACAATTTTAAATTTTACATTTTTAGGCTCGATCATTTCTCAGTAAAGTTGTATATTTTCAATAGACAGAAATTTGTAACGCTTCAAATTAAAAGTTATCATATTATAATAATTATTTTTCTCTCAAAAAGTCCATATCAATCATTTTCTCGAATTTCTCGATACACTCGATTATCTCAACGAATTTTCGACGAATTGAATACAATTTCTTTAACTGATACTGTTTAATTGGCAGTATACTCAATTGTTCTACATCGAGTGAAATCCATTGCAAAATATAAAAAGGCCAGAGTATATCAAAATTAGAAAAAATCATTTTTCAAACTTAATGTATTGAAGATTAATATTAAAATTTATAAATAATATAAAAAAAATCTTTTCCTACTGAACATTTTTTATACAAGTGACCTCTGGTGACTTCAACCCATAAAAACGATTTTAAGAATTTTTTTAGTTACAATTTTACAAAATTTATTTTCTTGAACAAATGTTTAATACAAGAGTTCAAGATAAGATTAAAACAAATCTTTTTTCTGGAGCGTTTTTCTCATGGGTAATCCTGTACGATTGAAACCCATACAAATAATTTCAAACGCGTTTTTCAAAATGAGAAAAATATAAGAATCTTCTTAGCAATAACGGGTATCTTATAATAACCGATGCAAAGCGAGGTTTACGAGAGCGCTACCTCTATTTATTATACTTATAAGTTATCGTTTATCTGTTATAACTTTTATAAAATAATTTTATTAATTTAAATTTTCTTCAATTCTTGGAAAAAAAGCTATTAAAAATAAATTATCTTTACATTTTCAATTTTGTATTTGTATAGTTTAACGATTTTTTTTTATCCTGGTTAAAAAAAGACATCTTTAAAACAATAACACTAGTTATACATAATGAAATACTTCTTAAATTAGAGAAAATCTGATGTAGCGTAACAACATTATCAGTTTTAGATTCTTCAAACTAATTTACAAGTATTACTCTTTACGATCTGGATTTTATTAAGCATACAATAATAGTTTTCATTAAAATCCTTTTTTAATTATTAATGTTTTAATTTAAGCTTTCATTTATGGCTTTCCATAAGATGGTATCTTATTGTCAGACTTAATTATTTATTAACTCACCTTATATATGGAGGAACAAAAACTTAGGTATCATTGAAGTGGTAGGTAGCATGCTTGGAATCGAGATACAGCAGGTGACGGATACAACAACACAATATAAGGAAACATCAATCACAACGACGACATATATTGCTCGGACAAACATCAGCCCATCGGAGAGACTTATGACAGAGCACATGAAAGTATATAAGGATCATTGGAATAGGTGAAAATAAAAATCACGCTGGATAAATCGTTTTGTTTTTTTTTTCTTCAGAGCGCACGACGACTGATCCTCGTGAGCTCGCCTTTTATTTCTTATCGTACGAAACGAAAGTAAGGAGATTACACATGTGATCGACGTTAAATATCTCGAGGAACATATTTATCTTTTCTTTCTTCACAAGCCAAAGCCATAAATACCTTATAGTACTTACAAAAAAAAAAAATAATAACGCTTCGCGACGTCGACGATTGTACGACTATATCAAGCGAGAAAGAGAGTACACAGTTCAAACGATGATGGACTTGTCAATGAAGTCCACGCATAAGCGCGGGAGAGAAATCTATAGAATTAATATAGGAACGCATGAGTTACGTTGGGTTTTATGGCGAAAAAAAAATCTTTAACGTCTTCCTTTGTAATGTCAAAATCGACGAAGTATTCAAGTGACGCAGCACTTGGAATCAACAGTAAAGTGTATAACAGTGAACTAAAAGTTCTATAATATCTATCGAGATTATTATAAATTTTACATTTGATTGTCTAACGCTTAAAAAATAACGAATCATTTTTATGATTTCGGTGATTATATAATCTAATAAATTTGACAAAATTTTATGTCCTATTTTTTTTTGATCATTTTTAATCGTCACTCGTGCGTCAAGACAATGTGTGACGCATTATATAAGTAATGTCACAAAAATACTTGTTGGATTCGCACTAAAAATCCTTCGAAGTGATGAATGGAATCCCCACTTCAAAAGAATCAAAATGTATCTCTGCGATGTAATCTAATTTTATCGAGAGTTTATTTTTATCGATACGTGAATATTGCGTAGTATTATTAGTATATGAACGATGTTATATAGATGTTGTTAAAAAATAAATATTCGCATAATATTTATGAGATATAAAGTGAATATGACTTGTTTGTAATTATTATTAATAATTTTTCAATAAATAAATGACTTTTGATGCTACTTTGACACATTGTTGACATGATATTATAAATGATGTTTAAAATAAAAAGTAATAGTTGAATTTGTTACTTGTTTATTTATAAATATTTTTACATTTAAAAGACACTTGTATTTTAATATATCTGTAATAAATATTAACGTTGTATACAAAAATATTAGTTTCAAAAATCAACAGTTGGAACTATGTAGTGACACAGCTGTTCTCAATTCTGACTACATCAGTTAAACAATATAGTAAATTTTTGTGACATTTACAAAACATTTTTGGCTTTCCAGTAATACCACCTGATTTCACCGTAAGTATAATCAACAATAATAGACTTTTTAACATTAATATTCTACACCGAGAAAAAATTCATTCCGAATAAGGTAAACATATTTTGCGATAACGTTAAAAGTAGATGTACATATACCAGAGGCATGGAAGTGGCCCAAACACGAGTTACGAAGTTTCTATCCTTCAACTTACACTGTACTTATACTATAACCTTTCGCTTTTAGTACGACTATATTTAGACTTTTAACGTATGTCGTATACAAAGGTCAAGGTCTACTCTACGAAGGTTCTATCAAAATATAATTGACACTTGAAGTCGGATCGCTACCTCGCCCCTGAACCTTTTCTGCACTACTCTCAAAAACCTTCGGTCATTCCGAACGAATTTTCTCTCGGTGTACGCAATCGGCATCGGTTCGGATCTTCATAAGCCTTCTTCAACAAAATTGCGCTGTTCGTGTTTAGAAGGATACGTGTTTCTCGCTCTTCTCGGACGATCTGAGCATTGACGACGACGACGACGAGATCTTTGTGGAAGAGAGCATCTCGTCGGCGGCGCTATTGGTCTCGTTGACCAGTGCTCTAAGAGCAGCTGCTCGTTTCTCACGTCGAGCTTGCTTCTCAGCCATTTCCTCCATTTCGGCCTCCAGATCGCTCAGTCGTGCCTTGCTAAGCTTAGCGCGGCTAGCAGCAGCCGAGCTGAAGTCCTCGACAGCTTCATCAGCGAGTTTCGACCACTTGGTGAGGGCAGGTCTGACGGGTTCGTCGAGCACCTCCGATTCGAATCTTGGCCGACGACGGAAGGCCAGATCGGCATCTTCAAGGGCGCTACGTGCGCTCCTGCTAGTCTCGGAGACGAGCTTGTCGTCGATGGCTTCGCTGGTAACCTGAAGGCGAGCCTTCAGACGATTCGTCGTTGAAGCTACTTCGTTGGCGAATTCATCGCCGAGCAGGCGACGAGGTCGTGAGGTACGTTGACCGCGGATGTCGAAGACTGTCTCCTCGTCGTCATTGAAGAAGGGGTCGTCTTTGAGGGTCGACAATGGACGGCGTGTTGCGGGCTGACGGTCGAAGTCGGAGTCGAAGTCGCCACGGCCCAAAGCGCCTTGACGCGAACCCGCGAGATCGCGCGTGCCTGGAAAAGAGGGGATAGTGGGTATGGGTGGCGCGAATTGTGGTGCATATATGTGATGGCGCGTGTATGTCGGGTAATATGGCCACTTCTCGGTGGCTTTTCGTTGGCTTTTAGTGCAATGAAGATGACAATATATAGTTTTATCGGTGTCTGATATTTTTACAATGTACATAAGGTGTCAGAGAATCTAATACGGGAGTATATTTGAAGCAACTTTTTATCGTGAACATTGCTGACGCTTGCAAATGTTTCTATACAAATATTTTACGTTTAACAATACTGTTTGTAGATATCTCTGTAATTGCGCTGATATAATATTGCATTTTCACAAATAAGGCGGGATATTTCTTACATATACCTTTGAAAAATTCTAATATATAGGTATATAAAAAATGAGCCCGATTTCAAGTGGCCATATTATCCAACCTTTTATTATTCTATTTACATGAGCTTCAAAGTCTTAAATGTTTAATTCGTCTAAATATTTTCTAGGTAGTCTTAAGAAACAAAACCATGAATGCGGAACTTAACGGTGTGGAGGTAATAAAATTCACAGCAGTTTTCAATAAAATTTCATTTAATACCGTATAAACTAAATTTAAAACTTTACTTTGAAAACTTTTACTTGATTTAAACGTGCCGTAGCTGTTTGGTGTACAAGAAACTAAAATTAAAAGTTGATCTACTTTCAACAATTTCTCAATCATCAGGTTCCAAAATATTCAAAAAGACATAACGTTTCTAAAAGCAAACTAATGAATCATCTACTACTGGATGTAAAAACGTGATTAAATTTTATCTAAAATCTAAAGTTATAAATAATCTTAATCGATAAGATCAAAGCAATTTCCTATACCATTTCAGTTAATTATTTTTTAAAAAACTTTGATTAGTAAATATCCTGTCTCGAAAAAATTTAACATTGTTTAAAATGATATTAAGCAACATCATCATGCCATCATCTAAAAATAGTCCATCAATAAAATCTGATGTCGAGACTTGGAAACTCAAGAACGAAGCTGCGTTCGCATCTCACATGCATCATGCTCATGGAGTCTCCCAAGTTCACGACAATTCTAAACCGTTACGCTCCGGTTTTCTAATTAAACAGTAGCGCGCGCGCACACACACACACTGCGAGCTTTAACACCTACGCTAACGCATCTCGGAATAAGCGTCTATCTAGCATTGCGGAAATAACCTTCGTGTTCCGCTCGGCGCATCGGGAAAGTAGTTCAAGGTCATCTGTCACGGGCCATCGGCCTAACGCTCTGGGGTTCTTTCGAAATTTGTCTGTACCTCGTTTTCTCTTTTTTATTTTTTTGTTGTTTCTTTTAGATTTGGCTACAGTTTGGTTGGTAATTGGGAAGTCATGTGAATGGATGTGTGAGAGTATAGTTTGATAAATAGCGTGTGAGTTGTTTTCATTGATAAGACTTTTATTCATGAAATATTACAGATGTTCGCCAATTGATCCGGGTATATATTTGATGATTTCATTTGCGATTTAAAATGAATTTAGAAAGATTGATGTTCCATGTTTATTGATGTGCTTTCTGATTGTTTGTGATAAACGTCGTAAAGAAATGTTAAAGTAAAAGATAAAGTGAAATATAACTACAGCATTCATTATAAATATATATATGCATAATTTATTAAATTATTAATGCGTTATCTTGTATATAAAATAGCTATAGGTTATAAGAAAATTAATGGCGCATAATTTAATACCCACTTAACTCGTTGGACGTAATAATTAAGCTTATTTGAACAAAATTTTACTCAGAAATGAATAGAATGCGAGAAATATCTCAATTATAGGTACTTTATCTTCCTAACACTATCTATCATGATGTTATATATATATGTGGCAAGATTTATTGGCTAGGAATACTAGAATTTATAATTTAAGAGGATCTGAAATTCTAATTTATAAATCAGTTTTGCTAATCGATGGTAACTGATATAGTAATTATCAACATTTATCATGTACACTAATTTTCGTAAAATCTTTTGATAGAAATTTTAGATAGCATCGCAAATTCGGAAATTAATTCTTTAATTTTTTCTTCAAATAACATGGAATGATATAATTTTATACTAATTACAAAATACTAAAAATTAAAAAAAAATCCTATAAAACTTCCAATAAAAATTCTTATAAACCCTGGTAGAAATGAACACCAACCGTTTGCCATCCGTTCGCCAAATCGCAAAGGTTTGGCCAACCGTTTAACCAA
>JAWWEQ010042740.1:0-17747 GCA_035583055.1 Torymus tubicola | reverse complement strand
CAATGTATATCATCACGCGGTCGTTCCTAAGGCTCATTCTATACTTGCCTTCGGAGCGCTCCCGCGCTCCTTGATATGAAACAGAAAAAAATCGAATTTTCCAGAAAATTTCGTTTTTATACCTAAAATTCGTCGATCTCTTTTTAATGTTGAATATAATCATTCACATTGTGAAAAAATTTTAATTTCAGAGAACGTTGATTTTCTAATATAATTTGAAAAAAGTTCTTGTTTATGACAGTTACCCCTGTCGATAAAGCAGGGCACTGTAAAAGAACCTTACCTTAGGTGTTCTAGAAAGCACCGTGGCTCTATGTTCTTCCTATGTTTATATACTTGCATATTTTGATTTTAAAAAGCCTTGCTTTTACTAAAAATATCAAGTATTGTTTAAGCCAAATATTGTTTAATATCTTTTTTTAAATCAGTCTTTTTGAAGACTATTTTAATTTCACATTTTTAAGTATTTTTGAAAAACTTTAATTTTTAGTAGTTTACAACTATTTTTATTACTTTTATTTTGATTTATAATAATATTTATAGTGATAATTATAGTGAATACATTTTGTTGTGTTTTATATATCCTATAATAAAAGGGCCATGACCAACTGAGGCTGCCATATTGAAATTGAAAGGCGGCCATATTGGGAGACGATAAAATCGATTCTTATTGGTGAAAATTGTCGAAGAAGAATTATGGCGCCAAATTACAAAGTTTCATGATACAATCATTCATGATATAAAATAAAATGATAAAATAAAATGTACGTAAAATATGAACACTTGATGCGATATAAAATGAACATAAAATGAACAATTGACAATATAAAATTGAACATAAAAAATTTAAAGCTGCAATTATCAAATGTGCGTAGAAAGCAAAATTTGGTTTTGCTGATAACTTCAGTAAGTACATATTGGACAACGTTATTAACAATTAACGATGTATAGACAGTTTCTGATTACAGATTCCGTGGCACTGCAGGTGGCGGAAGGGACCATCCACATAACACCGTGCTATGCTTAAAGCTGCCTCTAGGCGGCTCGCGACACGTCGTATATTCTATTTTGAAAGACAATTTATTTGGGAATGTAATAAATGTGTACATTTTTGTAATAGAATTTCAAAATTCGGGTTACCACATTGTCATTTATTAATTACATTATCTGAACGTTGTAAACTTAATACCGTGCAAAAAGTAGATAATTTTGTATCCGCTGATATACCCGACCCAGACTCTATCCTGATATGATACATAACATATAATACACGTACCTTATGGAGATTCATGTATTATTGATGGAAAATGTTCAAAAATATTTCCAAAACATTTCCAAAATGAAACTGTAATCGACGTTAATAGCTATCCTATTTATTGTTGACTTTATTGAAACTCGTTATGTTGGTCCATCTGAAGTGGTTAGAAAATTTTTATCAAAACCATTGCATGATAAAAGTCATACTATTGTGCGACTTCCAGATTTTCAAAACGTTACCATTGATAGTAATCCTGATGAAAAAATAATTGGGAATGCTCGGGACAGGTAACAATGTTAATGGATTACTTTATTCTTAATTCAAGAGATCTTGAAGCTCGCAATTATTTATATTCTAATATTCGCACAGAATTTTAATGGAACGAATGAAAGTAAGTGGTACAAAAGAAAAAGATATACTGACTGCATATAGAAAGTATAGGATACTGCGAGGAATACGGAGGTACAAGCGCGCCTGCGTGTACTGCTGTTCCTTCATGTATATCATTCTTAATTACATACATTCACTCATTAAAAGAAAAAGAAAGTGTATGTAAGATATTTCGAAATTTTTCTTCGTTTTTAAGCTAAAAATTAATCAAAATTCCGAATTTTATGATGAAATTCGTCTCAAATTTGATTAATATTAATAGTATATTGATGCGTATACTATTTTTCTCCACCAGGAGTGTAAAATGCGTAGGCCGTTTTTCGAAAATCGGTTAAAAATGCAAAAAATCATCAAAACTTAGTTTTTGACCTCTTATATCTCCAAAACTATGGGTCAAAAAAATCTAAAAAAATTTAAGAATATCCAGAATGAGTATCAGAACATTTCCTGAGAGTTTCAAGAAAAATATTTTTTGTCTTTTCGATTTGACAGAGTCTTGGCCATATAGATTTATAATTATACTCTATTTTGTTCTAACGGAACACATCTTTATTTTTGCCATGACAAAAAAATTCCATACGCGGGGAACGCGCGCTAATTAATTTCTAGTATAAAATATACTATATATATAAGTAGTTATATAAATAGTATTAAATAGTTATGGCAAGAAAGAAAATTCAAAACAGAGTACCTGGTGGTCCGGGCAAAAAATATCAGTGAGGGAGAACTCTAAAAAGGAGAAAGGAGTGTTATGGAAATAAACAAACAGGAGAAGATTTGAAATTGCAACAAGTAATAGCAATGCCTGCCATGGGAAACTCATATTTTCTGAAGTTGATATGAGAGGACTTCGTTTTAAGATTGCAATAATATGCAAAGAGTGCCAAAAAATACAACAGTTAATTGATATCATCTTCTGGGATTCGAAGCAAATGCTTATGAAATCAATAGGAGGTCTGTATTGACTTTACGTGCACTTGGTCAAGGACATGCTGGTTTACCTACTTCTTGTGGACTCGTTGATTTACCACAGATAGTATTACATAGCAATTATGACAAAATCAATAAAATTTTGAGTGATGCGTGTGAGACTGTTGCAGAAACTTCAATGAGTGCAGTAGTGACAAGAGATTTCTAAAACAGCAAGTGATGACTCATATGCAAGTGGTGCACATTAACCCTTTCGTGCCGTAGCGTTCCTGTAGGATCCACTTTGTTCAAGATGATGTAAAAAACTAAAATTAGATAATTTCTTGAATCTACCCATTTATTCGTGTTCTTTCATCCAAGAAGAGGCCCTCTGTCAATTAAAATTAAATTTTTTTATTTTGGTTCATTCTGTGTAGTACTTTAAAGAAGGGCGCGGCGATGAAAATTGGGATTTCATGAAAATTCGGATCTTGAATGGTTTATTTTCCAGTAAGAAAGGATTAATGTGAATTATCTTTAATTCTGAGAGATGGATCTTGTTAATGAGTCAATATACTAAGAATTGATCACCTTCCAAGTTCAAAAATATGATATTTTTGGGGGGCCTATTACGTAAATGTACCGAGTCGCTAGTCTTGCGTCAGGCGCCTCGGTCAGATGTGAAGGGTATCGGGGAATTAAAATACCTTGGATGGACCAAAATTAGATAAGAGAAGACCCCGAACATAAACCAAACATGGAAGTAGTGTATAAATCACACGTATTACCTCAAATAGGCACCACCGGAAATACGGAAAATCTCATCACTGATTCTGATCGGATGAAAGCTCCGGTGCATAGTACTGGCCCCACTGATTTTGGGGAGAGCTAAATACACGATGACCAAAAGAAGAACTGGAAGACAATAAAGGAGCCCGGAGCTCAATGGAGAGGTGGCAAACCCAATCATTCACAGACACAAAAGCAGCAAGGACGATCCACTCTGCTGAACGTTCTCGTCATCGAGAAGAAGGATTAATTAAGAAGGACGTTGACGGATGGGGGAAAGTACATCCAGAAAGTGGGCAGGACAATTGCGGGAAACATCCTGATCGTTCTGAAAAAGGAAAACGCTCACGGAGCATAGTTCAGGAGCTTAATATAAAGATCTTGGTATAATAATATACCAATAATAATTTATAGCTTAATATAAAGAGCTTGGCAGATATTGGCGCCGCGCTATCGTGCGGCAAATCGTTACGCTCAGCGTATAAAATGACTCAGGCTTGCATCTGACGACCACACCAGGAAGCTCTTGGAGCTGAAGAAGATTCAAATCTAATTGAGCTACTGCAGTATTCGCAAGTTGGTTAGGCATTTTAAATGGTGCAGGTGTTGGAACTTTGGCCATCTATCACGGAACTATAAGAATGAAAGTAACAGAAAAAAACTTCTGTCTTGAATGCGGTAAAGTGGGCCATAAAGTTGCTACATGTAAAGTAGAAGCGCACTGAAAAGCCGCGCAAGCCTTGTTTATGCAGACAGTCCGGGAACTGAAGATAAACCTGGCCATATTCTTGCAACCCTACCGACATCTGGATAGTCAATCCCAGGTGTGCGATGGAAGCGGGAGAGCCGCGATCTGGTCCTGTGGGGATTTTCCTTTTCAGGAAACCATAGACCAGACCGAACGCGACTTCGTAAGAGCAAAGGTCAAAGGAGTGGTCTATTGTAATTTTTACGTCTCATCTAGCTTGATGATCGAGTAGTTCGAGGATTTTCTCGACAGTTTAGTTAGAGATGCCAAGAATCGGTTCTCTTTAACCATCGCTGGGGATCTCAATGCCTAGGCGGTCGACTGGGGTAGCAAGAAAACGAAAAGGAATGGGCAAGCTCTTCTCGAGGCAATGTCCGCTTTGGACGTTGCTCTGCTTAACACCGGTACCTAACATTCGTCAGCAATACCTTAGTGCGTGGAAATCGCTCTTTATGGTAGGTCAGCGATATATGAGGCGTTTTACGTCAACTCCCCTAGCGTGGCGCGCGCAGGCGCAAAATCATGCCGTTTTCAGCTTGTGTTTGAAGGGTTAAAATGTACCTAAGAAAATCACGACTAAGTGAGTTCGATGTATTTTTCTCTCAGCTTTCCTGTGGTGCTGTTTTCCAAAATTTTCATAATTTAACCTTGAAAAAACATAAAACGTGCGATATCTCAAAAACTATATTTTTAATTTTTTTGACCTTCCAGATCCAAAGATGAGAAGATTTTACATGGATATAGTTTTTTTTACATATGCGTTTTCTTATTTTTTTCGAGATATAGCATGATTTATGTTTTTTATCAAGATCACATAACGAAAATTTTGAAAAACTGATATCACCATCGGAAAGCTGATAAAAAAAATACATCGAAATCACTTAGTTATTATTTTTTTAAATACATTTTAGCCCTTGAAACAGAAGTTGAAAATAGCATGATTTCGCGCCCGCACACACTGCATTTGGAGAGTTGACGTGAAACGTCTCATATACTCTCAAAGTGACTACCAGGTCATTTTGTGGGAAATAATCATTGGACCGAATCGGGGACCGAAGCCATCGAAGTCGAACACAAAAGACTGGGAGGTCAAATTTTTCAACGCGAGTCTTTTCTGCAAAGCTCTGGATACCAGTCCTAGTGTGAAAGGAAATACAGTATGTAACGTGGAGGAAATCATGCGACGGATAATCAAAACACGCGATGCTACAATGTCACGTAAAAGCGACGGGAACCGCCGACCCCCAGTGTGCTGGTAGAGCAAAGAGATTGTCGTTCTCTTCTGAAACAGTATGGTCCGGGTTGTAACCTGGCAAAAAATATTAATGAGAAAATTCTAACTATCAGTGAAGAAGAGTTGCTCACAGCAGCATATAAAGTAGGCAATAACAAAGTCCCCGATATAGATGGGATACCGAATATTGAACTGAAAATGGCTATTAAGGCGACACCGGCGATGTTCCTAAAAATGTATAACACATGTAATAGGAAGAAACTTTTCCAAAAAAGTGGAAGTGGCAAAGATTAGTGCTTCTTCCGAAAGGGGAGAAGCCGCTGGATGAACCATCAGCCTATCATCCTTTCTGCATACTGGATACAGCTGGTAAAATTTTCCATTTACTGCTTGATCGCTACTCTCGATGTAAAGAATGATTTTAATACAGTGAGATGGAAGTGTATTATAAAGGCTCTAAAACACCCATAGTGACCACCAGACCATTATGTGGAAGATAATCGCGGAGCGGTAGGCAAAACCATCCAAGATAAATGTAAGGGGCTGGAGAGTCAAACTGTATCACGCGAACCTATTCCGAGAGGGACTCGACACTCGCCGTATCAAAGATGGCGATGCAGCAGCAATAGTAGAGGAAGTTATGCAGAGGATAACCGATGCATGGAACCCCACAATGCCGCAGAAGAAAGATGGAGCTCTTCGTATGTTGGCGGAGCAAGGAGATTGCCGTACTTCGGAAGAGGACCCTCACTGCTCGCCGACGAGCCCAACGAGTACTGGAGAAACTCATTTCTGTTGCTTCGAATGAGAAAGTTAAGAAAGCGAGACGGGTACTCAACAAAGCCATTAAGCAAGCGAAGGTGGAGAGCTCGAATGAGCTACTCAGTGAAGTCGACAGTGATCGTTGGGGCAGGTCGTACAAGTTGGTAATGACTCGGCTGACAAGCCAGCCAATGCCATTGCCTACCTGTTTGGACCTGCTGGAGAAGATCGTATAAACTTTCTTTCCAGAAAAACAGGAAGAGGATTGCGACATCGAGGAAAGCACCGATGAGGATATTCCATCCATCACGGAAAAGGAGCAGTTCACAGTAACATCGAAGGTGGGCAACACAAAGCCCCCGGTATATTCGGAATACGAAACGTGACATTAAAGATAGTCACCAAGGCATAATCAGCGATGTTAGTAGACATTTATAACACATGCCTCAAGGAAGAAACATTCCCTGAGAAGTGAAAGTGGCAGAGGCTAGTGCTACTCCTTATGGGGAAGAAACCCCCGGACGAACCATCATTGTATAGTTCACACTGCATGTTGGAAACAGCCGGTAAAATCTTCGAGCGAATCATCTATACCGAATTGAGAAGGTCCTGGATCCCTTGCTGGCGGAGAGCCAGTACGGCTTCTGACAATTGTGTTTCAACGTGGACCCAATAAACAAGTTGGTGAAAACAGCCAAAGAATCTATCTCGAGGAAAAGGTATGTGAGAGGGTCCAAGAAGTACTGTTTGATTGCCACGCTAGATATCAAGAATGCCTTCAACTCTACAAGATAGAAGTGTATCATGGAGGTCTTTAAGAGGCACAAAATCCCACACGACGTGTCTTAACCAATTCTTACAAGGAGAGGGTTTCAGTTGCGAGAAACGGATTTTAGCGGTCACTTGAGAGTCTATTTCTGGCAACTAAAAATGAAGCCCAGTGCTGATAATTTCGTCAAGTCGGCCCTTTTTCATGAGATATGGGTAATTTAATCTCAAATATCCTCTATTTCGTTAAAAATTGATATCTCTTCTATTGCGTGTTACATTGCAAATATTTATGATAAGAAAACGCGCAAAAGAGATCATAAAAGTAGACAGTAAGAGCTAAAATTTAAGCAAAGATTCGTTAAAAAATATTAATTTTTGAGAAAGTTGCAAGCAATTAAAAATAGCGAAAAATTAATCAGGACTTAAAATTTAGTTTTTACTGTCTACTTTCATAATCTCTTCTGTTCGTTTTCTTATCATAAATATTTACAATGTGACAATAGAAGGGACATCATTTTTTAACAAAATAGAGGATATTTGAGATTAAATTACCCATATCTTAAGAAAAAGGGCCTATTTGACGAAATTATCAGTACTAGGCTTCATTTTTAGTTCCCCGAAATAGTCTCTTGAGTGACCGCTAAAATCCATTTCCCACAACTGAAACCCTCTCCTTGTTAGTTTAATGGTCTGACACTAGAGATTTTTCAACGGGATTTGATTCCCAGCACCGTTTTATGTAAAAATCATTCGAGTTTGAAATTACAACACGTCCCTTTCTTTTAAAGCGACAAATTTTGTATTTTTGTTTTAATTAAATGTAAATTGAAAAAATATGTTTTTACAGTAACTTCGAAAATTAACATGTAACATACTATATATATACAGTACAATAATAATAATAATATTATATCGTCGCTCGCCGACTGGTTGAAAAAAGCGCTAACTCAGCGGCCGATTAGAAAAGACGCTAACTCCAAAGCTCCTTTTTTCCTCCGATTTAGGTTGGCATTACTAATGCTACAACATTAATATTATATTTTAACGAGTTGAAAATGATATTGTAAACGTAGATTACTGTTATAGCGACGACTATGTAAAATATTATATTATGTATTTGAATCAAAGTTAAGATCATATCACAAACACATCACAATTAAGTAAAACGGAATGTAAAAGCTGTCTCATGAAATATAAATCAAAGCCATTATATAATGACATAATAGATATTTACAATGAGTGAAAGGCACAGACAAATCACATGAGGCCCATCCCCATTATATGCGTAAGTGCAAACGCAAACAACGGCATTATGTATCGTCATCCGCGGAAACGCGCTAAAAAGAATATCTTCGACTAACACGTCTGAGGAAAATAGGAACGCTTCCAAAATAAGAGTATACAATCTTTGAAATGCAAACGTCGGATCCCCGCGCGTTCTGACGAACAATCAGCAGCGATGTATAGCAGTACGAACTGCAATTTCGTGGCTAGTATCTTAAATTCATTAAAGCTGTTGCCCGCGCGTCTCATGCGTATATAGTGAAATTTTCTCGTTATACCTGTATATCATATACACGTATACGTAGAGATAGATATGAGCGCGCGAGATCCTCCTCTAATAAAATTCGTCGGCCGGAAATAACCAAGTTCACGCGGGTGCATAAAGAAATATGATGCATAATGTTTCATTATTTTAACCATGTTATAAAAATTACAGATGCAGGGTACATGCCGGGTCACCAAACAGTTATTTTTCTGTTTAAGTATGCAGCTGATGTAGTTGAGAAACGTACAGTCGCACAAAGAGTCTATGCACGGAAATTTAAATTTGAAAAATAAAGTAAATCTTATATTATATTAAATGGTTAAGTAGTCAGTGGTGTATGGTCATGGTCGTCATCCCCCTTCCCCTTCAATATTCTTATATTATATTGAATGGTTAAGTAGTCAGTTCCTCCTCCAATATTGTACATATATAGATTTAAATGAAGGGATCAGTAAAGGGTTAAAAAGGGTAATAAGGGTTAAAAAACGTGATGAAAAATAGGGTTCATAAACGTGTTGAAAAATAGGTTATGTGCTTTAATAATAACGTTTCGTTCCATATTTGTTTTATTGAACTCTTCCGTACCCTACTGAAAAAGCCCACATGGGACCCAGATGGCACGCATGTGGGAACTAGGTGGGTCCCATGAGGGACTCTTGTGGTAACCATATGAGAACCATACGGCAACCATGTGGGACCCATGTAAGAAATTGAGAAAATTAAAACAATTTTAATTCAATTTTTAATATTACAACATTAATTAATTAATAGTAGTTTATATTTTAGAATTGTCAAATATATATCATTATTAAGCTTTGAAATAGCAATTTTTGTATTGTTAACGTATGGCTTATCTGTTAATACTGATAACGTAGATTTGTAAATAAACCATGTAGTTTTAATAATGCAGTTTGATATTTTTATAATTATGTTCTAATAATAAAAATTGACTTAAAATTGAATTGATTGAATTAAAATTTTTTTTAACTTGGTCATGTGGGACCCACGTAGTTCCCAATGGGATCCTGCAGCAATTTCTCACATGGGTCCCACATGGTTCCCATATGGTTTCCACGTGGTTACCTCAAGAGACCCTCATGGGGCCCACTAGTTCTCACATGCGCCCCATGTGGGTCCCATGTGGGCTTTTCCAGTAGAGTAAGGCATTTTCTTTTATAACAGATATTGCCTTGCTCATAAAGTTTAGGTTATTGCAGTCACTGTTATTTTTCTAACTGTTTTTCATTTTCATAAGCATGTTGCTGTCAATTTTTCTTTGCTATTTATTTCTTATATGCAGCCCTGTTGAAAATATCCATCTCGATTTCTACGTGGGAAATCCACATGGAAATCCACGTAGTGAACAGGGATTTTCTCGTGGGTGTCTACGTGTATATTCTCGTGGATATCTTCGTGGATATCTACGTAGATATCCACGTAGATATCGACGAGGACTTTTTAACATGGATTTCCACGAGGATTTTTCACATAGATTTTCGTGAATAATCAACGTGAATATACATCTGCATAACCTATAGAAATTATCCACGAGGATTTTTACGTAGATTATCTATGTGGAAATTCAGATAAGTAATTCCAAATGGATCAAGGTGGAAATCCACGTGGATTATGTACACAATACACATTGATCTCTACGTTACTTTATCGGGGCAGTCCACGTGCAAACTCATACACTCTGTTAAGGTTAGTTGCTATATCTTCCAGAAACGCCTTCCGTGAAAGATTTCTATAGAACTTTTGGGATCCCTTTCTTCAATTCTTAAAGGCATAACTTAAAGCTATAAATATTAGAAATTGTCTCTATAAGTATTACAAATCTCGCATATCTTTTAAAACTTATTTCTATATTAATTGTAATTTTACAATCGCATACAAAATTTCGCATAAAATTTGTTGACCTCACACGAAATCGAACCCACGATCCTCAGGTTACTACGCACGAATGCTATCCGTTACGCTATCGCTCGCTTGAAAGAGTTCGAAAATTTTTATCTATATAAGTTGCACGTTTCACGATTATTCAATTGTTATTATTTTTATTATTTTTTTATTTAACTATTAATGGTTTTAAAGAATTATTTATTTAATTCGATAAATTAAAAAAATTTAGTGTCGGTAGGGTTGAAATCAAATCACTATACTGAATATATTTTTCTAAATAAAGAAAATATTAACTTATTACTCTGAATATTACTCTGAATAAATATGTTTTTATTAAAAAAAGCTTCATAAAAATAAATAATAATAATAATCAACATTTTTTTAAATAAAAATAATAATAATACACATTTTTTATGGCAATTCATTATTATGTTGATTAAATAATTGATGAAAATACTAATGGAATGATTTAAAAAAATTCTGAGTATAACATTTAAATATACAGTGGGTCTAAAAATTGTCTTCTTCCAAAAAACTGGTTAGAAATTCTTTAATTAAAAAAAAATTGTAATGTCGATCAGTAGGAATTTGCATTTTTGTCATTTTGATGCACTTTTTCAACGAATATATCTCATGATACTACTACTAGAATCGTTCAAAAAAATTCTGAGTATAGTATTTATATATAGGAAGGATGTCAAAATTGTATTTTTTCAAATAAATGTTTGAAAGTTAATTTATTAAATAATGAAATTTGGTTGATTTTAGACTCCACTTGGCCTTAAGAAGGTAGACCTTTGAAATGGAAAACTTCATAAGCTATACTAAAAAAATGTTATTATATATTTTTCATGAAATTCCCCTTTTAGGTCTTGTTGAGTAAAAAAAATTAATCTAATTTGATAATTTAAAAATTTAACTTTTACACATTTATTTAGAAAAACACAATTTTCACATACTCCCTATATGTGAATACTCTACTCAGAATTTTTTTGCATTCTATTAGTACTACTTATTATGAGATATACTCGTTGAAAAATTGCATCAAAATGACAAAAATGCAGATTCATACTTATCGACATTACAATTTTTTTTTAATTAGAAAATTTCTAAACACTTATTTGAAATACGGAAAATATTTCAGTAATGTTTACCGAAATCATTAATGAAAGGTTTTCTTAATGTTTAATGCAATTATTGAATGGAATGATTCTCGAAACTGTTTTGTAACAATTCCCTTAAATTTACTGAAATTTTTCTGTTGCCTTTAATGCAAGGTTCCAGTAATAGTTGTAATAGGTAACAATGTTCCTTGGCCGATTAAAAATTCATTTCTGACTTGACACGCAATTTTTGTCGGGTATTCTGAAAATATTACAAGAAATGATCCTGTGAATCATTAGCGAAATATTACGGAGAAACTTCATTAAATATTTCAGTAATAATTATTTGATATTTCCTGTCAGATTAAGCAATTATTTTTTCAATATTTCAAGAAACGTTTCTGAAGTATTCCAACAATATTCCGTGAAACGATAAAGCGAATCATTACGGAAATGTAGTTAACAAACATTTAATGAAATATTACTGTAATATTTCAAGTATGTCCCTTGCCTGATTAAAAATTTATTTTTGACTACTTTACGAAATGTTTGTCCAATATTCTGGAAATGTTACAAGAAATGATCCTATGAATCATTAAAGAAATATTACAGAAAATCTTTTCATGAAATACTTCAGTAATAATAATTCCATATTCCCTGTCAGATTAAACAATTATTTTAAAATATTTCAAGAAATGTTTCTGAAATATTGCAACAATATTTCGAGAAACGATAAAGCGAATCATTGCAAAAAAATAGTAAAGAAAGAATTCATGAAAGATTACCAGAATATTACGTGAATTTTTCATGTAATATCATAAAAAAAATTGTTTAATATGTCATATTATATTGCTGTAATATTACTAAAGCATTTCATGATATATTTTCTTAAATATTTTATGTAACTTTCTTTGGAATATTTCATGCTGTGTGGAATATGCCTCTTTCAATAACTGTCTGATAATCCGAATGCCATCAGGCAATTTTCACAAAAGTATCTATTCTTATAAATGTAATTTTTATTCTTTTTACACTTATTTAATTTTAAGTTGTTAAAGTATTGGATAAGACAAGGTACAGCTTTAGTTATAGTGTAACTGTTGTTTTTGTAGACAAAAACAATGCAGTTGTAACTGCAATGAAAACATATGGACCGCGCATTAAGCAGCTGATCAGGCGACCAGCAGTGATAGCCGCAAACACAGTCATGGCTATCTCTCGCAGCGTCCGTATAGTGCCAGGACTTTTGCACTGCTAGAGTTACGCTTTATAACGTTAGCCCACGGTTTGACTTCGCGAATAGCATTTTAAATTTCTACAATATATATGCATAAAAGAATATATGCATACATAAAATCCCGGGTGTCCCAGTGCTCCTCTCGCGGTGCGAACGGTTGCACCACAACATCTCAAGCAATTGCTCAAGTAATTACTTAAGTAATAAATATTTTCAGCAATAACTTAAGTTATTTTCTAAATAATTTCATAAGTAATTCCTTAAGTAATTTCTTACTTTCTATAATATTTCTTAAGTAATCACTCAAGTAATTTCTCAAGGAGTCAATAAATTTAAGTGATAATTAAGTAATTTATTTAGGCAATATTAAAAAAGCCTGTTGTTTAAACGAACCAAAACGCAGTTAACATAACCATACACCGGGTGTTCTAGTGTTCCCTTCGCAGTGCGAACGGTTGCGCCACAGATACATCTCAAGCAATTTCTTAAGTAATTACTTAAGTAATTACTTAAGAAATTGCTTTATTTAGTAATAAGTAATTACTTAAGTATGCTTTATTTGCTGCTTTATTGCTTTATTTAGTAATAAGTAATTACTTAAGATTTAGTAATAAGTAATTACTTAAGTAATTACTTATTACTAAATCTGTAACTTAATAATTCTTAAACCGCAAATAGTTGCATCGCCAAAAAGAAGGGAGCGGCAGGCACAAAATCAGCTAAAGCAGCTATTACGCTTACAGTGGCAAGACCGGCAACACGAAATCCAAGGCTATCAGCTTCCACACGAGAAAAGCCAAGCTAGCGTTGGTGAGGGACAAATCACGGCGGAATCGTGGCTTCCCGTGATTAAAATGCTGGTCAAAGAGGCGGACGAGCTGAAGCGGACAGTTAAAAGTCTGCAAGAAGCTTGAAATCCACCCAAAGCTTCGAGTACTCGGATAGAGTGTCCTCCAAACACTAACACAGACCGGACTCAGAGGCCACAGCACGTGAATTTCCAAAATGTAACGTACACCTGCGAGTTTGACAGCAGTAGTCCCTTCCCGTAAAGCCATGCTGGTAGCCGAAGGAGAAATCTCCGAAATGGAACTCCTTCGCCCACTCCGACTGGTGCATCTACCCTAAACTCATCTGAGCAGCAGCTGTACACTACTGCACGGACAAACCGTGACGTAGGCCAGATTGTACCGAAATGGTCAGTCACGTTTTCAGGAGGGCCAGAGGAGAGTGTGTCACTCTTCCTCACTCGCATTTAAGAATGCAGAGAATTAGCCAATCTGACACAAGACGAAGTGCTGTCGTCTTTGTCAAAACTCCTTCGAGGCGTAGCAGCCTTGGTTCCGAAATAACCGTACAAATTGGAAATCGTACAAAGATTTCGAAGAAGAGATCAAGTACTGGTACGATGGGAATAGAGACCAGCAACAGCGGATTCAAGCCGATATAGCTGCCAGGACGACGAGGGGGCAAGCAGTAAGTACGGCCACAGCCTTGCCCCCACCACCCACAGCTCGGGCCGAGCTTGATTCGGTCCAATCTGCAGCTGGGGGAAGAGAAGATGTGTTAACGTCGCGGAAAATGGGCAGAGAATGACTGTGGTCGGTCATGTATATCTGCCGCTGGAGGTCGGAGGTGTGACGCAAGACGGTCACATCGCCATAATGCCCGACCTCGATACAGAGTGTTACCCAGGGGCAAACTTCATCAGAAGGTTCAGAGCCGTCTTAGACCCCAAGGACAACTCGTTGCATCTCAAAGAAGACAATAAGAAAGTCCAATTAGAGGTAGCCTCTGTTGCCGCAAACGGCATGATATCCATTTCGACAATAGGGTTGGCAGACCCTACAGAAGCACAGCGCAAGGAAGTCGAAGCTATAGCAGCAAAGCTAGTCGGAGACAACCTGCTACCTATCGGATGTACTTCTTGGATCGAGCATGCAGTCGACCTAGGTTTAGCTCGACCAATCAAGCAGAAGTACTATCCCGTATCACAAAAATTGGAGGAAGAGATGGACAAGCAGGTCGAACAGATGCTACTGGAAGGAATTACTGAACCTTCGACTAGCGACTGGTCAAGTCCAGTCGTGATGATACGCAAGTTCAATGGGAAGTTTAGCTTCTGCGTAGAATTCCGAAAGGTTAACGCGGTATCAAGGCCTGATGCCTACCCATTACCTTTCATGGAAGGTATTTTGCGTATCACCAAATTGAAATGAATGAAAATTCAAAGGAAGTCACTGCTTTCACGGTGCCAGGTAAAGGGATCTTCCAGTTCAAGAGGATGCCCTATGGCCTTTCGTATGCCGGAGCCACGTTCCAGCGCCTGATGGACAAAGTCATCGACTAGAAACTCGAACCTTTCGCTTACTCCTATCTCGATGATATCATTATCGTAACCGAAATATTCGAGAAGCATAAGCAGGTTCTGAAAAAGGTGCTCGACAGAATTAAGCAGGCAGGCCTCACAATAAACCGCGAAAAATGTGTATTTTGCCGCGATGAGGTCAAATATCTCGGGGTTTTAGTAAACCGCCAAGGGTTTAAAGCCGATCTCGAGAAAATTAAGCCTATAGTCGAGTACCCGGCGCCGAAAAATCTGCGACAGCTAAGACGCTTCCTAGGAATGGCCTCGTGGTATAGAAAGTCTTTGAGAAACTATTCCACAGTCGCCAAACCACTAACCGACTTAACGAAGAAAGATCGGAAATATGAGTTGATGGCGACACACGAGGAGGCCTTCCAGCAAGTAAAAGCCCTGGTAGCTTGTGATAGCTGTGAAGGACGCGCAGTACGTGGTGCAGACTGACGCGAGCGACACGGGCATCGGAGCGGTGCTTTATTAAATCATAGACGGCGATGAACGAGTCCTAGAGTTCGCGAGTCGAACTCTGAGCGCAGCCGAAAGGAATTATAGCGTGACTGAACGAGAATGCCTAGCCATTCTTTGGGCAATTAAAAAGTTCCGTCCGTATATAGAAGCCTACGACTTCAAGGTGGTCACGGACCATAGCAGTTTGAAGAAGCTCCGTGATCTCCGGAATCCCTCTGGAAGATTAGCCAGATGGGCCATGGAGTTGCAAAACCATAACTTCACAGTCGAACATAGAAAGGGAGCATTAAATAATGTACTACACGCCCTTTCTAGAATGTTCTAAGAGGACGAATCAGCTGTCTTTGCGATAGAATTCGAGCAACAAATAAGCGATCATTAGTACCTCTTGACTGTGAAGCAGGTGCGGAAAAATCCGCATGACTACACCACCTTCAAACTGGCGGGGGGGGGGGAGACTCTACAAGTACGCACCTGATGAAGTTGTAGATGAGACTTTCGGCGACGACGATGCATGGAAGCTCGTCATTCCCAGAGAGAAGCGGATGGAAGTACTTAGGGAATTACGCAAGTACTATTGGTTGAACATGACCCTAGATGTGGCCAACTACACCAGTAAGTGCCAGATCTGTCAGCAGTGCAAAGTCGAACAACGCGCTCCAGCTGGACTCATGGGACGCAGGATAGTAGAGCGTCCGTGGCAGGTGGTGGACGCTAATTTAATGGGGCCACTACCAAAAACTGCAAAAGGTTATATATTACTGCACGAATATATATTAATATTCCAGAACTTGTTCATGCGCAGGATTGAGGTGATACCAATACGTCGAGCTCTGTACGGCCACGATCGAAGGCCAAGCGCCGTGGTCCCCCGCGAAAGACCGTGCGCGTAGTTAGGAGGATGCCAACTGCGAGCACCGGCCGGCACCAGCGGGTAGCCGGTACAACGGTGCCTAAGCGCGGCCCTGGACGGCTGAAAGGTAGCAAGAAAGCGCCCGCAGCAATCGACGTGGTACAGCTGAGTCCAGGCCGCACCCGTTCAGCCCGTCAGCGCTGATCCTGTGACGTCTTTGTGCCGTCGACTAACCTTGTGTTGTCTTCATCCTTCCGAGCAATATCTCATCTCCCCACCTTCATCTCGGTTTTGTTATTTTGCAGATGATGAACGGACTACCTGCGGAAGCAGTGGAGAGGGCCAAGGAGGTGATTGCGGTTAATTCGCAACACCTCCGGTGCAGCGTAGGTCCCAAGCGCCAAATCAAAGTGAAATCGTAAACTCGACACTAATTTTTTTTAAATCGTCATTACGTTTAAATTAGTGCATTTCGACAATTTAAAATACAGTGCTGAGTTTACAATTTTGCTTTGATTTCTGATTTTTAAAGCTTATAATATTCCAATTGCATTCATACATTGATCGCGATAACTAAAAATTGATCATTTCCTTTATATAATTATTTATCGCAGTTTTAAAGTGAAAAACTAATTTTTGGGAGTGACCTTACGTATACATAATTTCGCTAAATTGAGTTTTCATAATTTTTTTGTTGTACTGTTTATTATTGGGGCAAGAAATAAATTGAGTTATAGTATCAAAGTATATTTCTTTTTGAAAATACACTGCTGTTTATAGAATACATAAAATTATACAGTATTATATTATAAGGTAAAATAGGCATTACTACACTGAGAGAAGGATTTAGTTACTGTTAACATGGCATTGTAACTATTAACATGCGTATGTTTAGATATGTCCAAATATATGCATTGTAACAGTAAACTTACAATATTTTACTGGTAAACATTGATATTGTAATAGTTACTATATACAGTTTTACCGTCAAAATCTTCCCTATTCAAATATAGGATATTGTAACAGTTACAATATTGCAGTTTCAATCAAATAGATAAATATGTTAACTATAACAATATTCTTCTCTCAGTGTAGGACAACGAAAAATGTGCGCCCTACACCGAGACTGTAATAAAATCTTGTTTATTTCATTGACCTCTAAAAAAAAAGTTGTGAAGGTCATATTTTTTCTTCTTTTTGTAAGGGCTACAAGGTTAACTAATTACTTTTTAGAAAATAATGGTGTAATTATGTTAAAATAGAAAAAACATCATTTTTTTTGGCGTAAAATTGGGACTTTGACCTTCGATTTGAAGATCAAAAATTAATGTATGATGAATCGGAACATTTTTCCTTTACTCAGAATTACATGAACTTTAAAATGCCACTTGAATTATTTGTCTATGTTT
>JAWWEQ010042729.1:0-17753 GCA_035583055.1 Torymus tubicola | reverse complement strand
CAGTATTTTATCAATATTTTTGAAATAAAAATAGATATCGATCTCGGGTAAAGTGGAGCATATTCTACAGATATTTTTCTATAAAAAGAGTAAATAAAAAAATCGATTTTTTTTAAGAAAAAAAAGGTATCTAGCCCCCTTAACGCGCGCCTTTCTTTTTTTTTACTCAACATATATATATAAAGCGCACGCATACACATAACGGTTCAGCGTTATGTGTATGCGTGACAGCGAAATTTTTTTTAGAAATAATATATGTTGACAATGCAACAGTATGTATAAACCCGATATACGAGTTTTCTTTTTTCAGTTTCGACTCAAATCTAGATTTCCGTACTATAATACTTAGATTTTATATCCCGTAACATCTAATTTGAAGTTTTTCACGTTAAAGCTGCGATAAACGATAATTATTTGTGACAAGGTTAAATGGGAGCTATTTACCGATTTACTGGCACTTCTCGTTCCTTAGTACTCGGTGCCGCGGGAGTCAATCTAATCTGACTTCCCGGGGATGCTACCGCGAAACTCTGTTTACAAATATCGAGTTCGCGTGCGATCTAAACTTTTCCGTGTTTCCTTTTTTACTTTAGCAAGAGAGTAATCATTGCGTTTTTTCGAAGCTTACTAATTATTTAAAAAATAAATATTTCTGCTTCTTACAGACTACTTATCTAAAAAAATTAATATTTTTATCCTATAAGTATCCAATTTGAAACTGACGAAAATTTAAATTTTCTAATTTAGAAAGAATTAAAAAAATAGCTCTTCAATAAAAGTGCTCCAAAAATTGTTTCTCAATAAGAATCAACATGCTAGTGAATTAGTTATTCTCTGCAAAAACCGTTTATCTATAACTTATCTTACTGTGGCGTTTAATAGAAAAAAATTGTATACCAGACTTTTCTATAAAAGAATAAAATAAATTTCTTGCAGTTTTCAGATGGATTAGTTCAAGACCTTGATCTTATTATCCTAGGAGGATACTTTGGGCAGGGTCTGTGCCGTGGCGTCGTCAGCAGCCTTCTGGTCGGGGTTGCAAATACGGCTAACATCAAAAACGATTTTCCCACAGAGTTTTTCGCTGTGGTTGCAGTGCGTTCAGGATTGAGTGCCGAAGATTTACGTCACATTCGTCAAAGACTCAAACCTCATTGGAGGGATAAGAAGCCACCTGGTGTCGTTGGCCCCAAGGTACCTTTGGGCTTTTAATTTTTTAATTTTTGAGTATATCGTTATGAACTAATGAATTCCTTTACTTCTTCATATCAGTTTATATGCATTTATAGGTTATATCTAAGATATACTGATGAGGATTTAGACATTTTTTAAAGTGGTTGAAACCTCTCAAATCCTTCTCAATTTCCTTTTTAAATGTAAATAGATGAGATAAAAATTCTCGTACATAAACTGAGAAAAAAATTAGAAAATCGCTAGCTCAAATTTCTAGGCTACATGTATATATGCAAAAATACTAATTAACTGAATACTATTAATGGCATTTATTTTCCTGAAAATATATTACTTTTTTTGTTATTAATTTTACTTTAGTCAATGTTGATATTATTTTATAATGATGACGCTGCAACTGTTACATCATGTGTTTCCAATCGGATATTTCAATTTGAGGACGATATTGAATTTTTTCAAACAAAATTTATAAATCCGTATGATAATAGAAAATCAAAATAAATTTTAATAATTGTTTTGTAACCTGATATCAAATTTTTCATGATAGATTTTTCCAAATATTTTTTTTACTGTATACACTCGCAACCCCAAAGTGTAGAATCTGACTTAGAAAGTGTAAATAAGAAATTTTACACTTTACGAAAGTTTAAATAAGGCATTTTACACTTTCCGCAAGTGTAAATTGGGAAGTCGATCCCCCTATGAAAAATTTTATTGCTCACAACAACTCTTTTTGAAAAACCCAATTTCTATCAATATTTTTTTCACGGTAAACTTAAAGTTATGATTGAGAAAAAATATACATTGATTACGGAGTGCATAATGGCATACTTTTTGTGTACCGTTTTCCTTATGAGATTAAATAAAGAATGATTTCATTCAATTAAGTTTTGCGTTCTGAATGTTTAATGAGTGTAAAATAAATATCGAACATAGTGCATTCTATATCAAAGTTCGAAACTCATAGAATATTATGTATTGATAAAAAGCGCCATTGATTTTCGTATTAATTACAGTCACAGCCGCCTGATGTGTGGGTATTACCGAAGCAGTCGATGATTTTGGAAATACGTGCAAGCGAGATAATAAGAACACAAGCATATCCGCTCAAGTACAGCTTGAGATTTCCGCGGGTAATGAAACTGAGACTCGACAAGAACTGGCACGACGTCTGCTCTATCAAGGAGTTTATGTCTCTCGTCAAGGTTTGTATTGAAAAGAATAATAATATTTTAAGTCATTTACATTTTGAAATAACTCTATCAATAACGTAGGATATCTAGAACTCAATATAGACACATCTAATTTTCACCCTTACACTCAAAAATGTCAAAAAAATTTTTTGATATATACTTTATTGTAAAACAAATGTTTTTTAATCTACCACAAGGGTATAAATTATTTCGTCAGAAGGTAGAGGTAGCATACAAAATTTAAAAAAGTGCTATTTTAAAAACATAAAATATTACTCTTTAACAGTCATTGTGGTCAAAGGCGTGTTATGTCGAAATCACTGTTATTTTTTTCTGTTAATTATTATTTATTTTTTTGACGAAAACTAGAAATTGTTGTACCTAACCAGGAGAATGGAGACAAAAGTAAATCAACTTAAGGGTTCATACCACTTTATCACTTTTAAAAAATCGATATTTTTTTAATGGATTTCGAATGGAAAACAAAAAATGCTGTGTAAAAATTTCAAAAGAATCTGATCACTGCAAGTGTGTGTTTCGTCGATTTTAGTTTGGCGCACTCTACGGCGCGCGGGTAGCGGCTTCAAACTTTAAACGCGTTTTTCTCAAAACCATTTTTTCCAGTTAGCGTGCAGGATTTCTCAAAATGTATGGCTATCGCCGGAACTAGGATTACGTTAAAATTTCAATCTTAACTATATTTATCAACCGAAAAAAGAAGCTAAAAAACACGATTTTTCGAAACGACTTTTTTGAACAGCCGGCATTTTGTTATTTTTGCATGAAACTTAATTATCCTAGTTCCGGCGATAGCCACAGTCCTACTGAATCTAACTATTTTGAATTTTGTATTTCCGGTGATTTCTCGCTTCAAAATCATGCACGCCGTCAACATTCGTTTTTTAGAGACGTTCAACGATTGTTACAGTTGTACATAAATAAACAATGTAAAATTTATAAAAAAAAAATTGTTTCCTATACCTTAAGGATGCCTTTATTAAACCGAAAAAGATATATTTATTATAGAAACTATAAAAAAAAATTCATAAATATAGCTTAAATTTTAAGCGTGTAAAGTGGTATAGACCCTTAAGATTCAAAATGAATACAACTTTGTTAATTATTTACAAATGTCGAAATACGTAAATAAAATACTCTCTCTCTCTCTTAACTGTTATTTTTGCATGATATTTCGTGTATATGATTGACATCTTAGAAGATCAACATTTTGTATATCATACATATTTTAAATATCGCTTATGAATTATTCTTCATTATAGAAATGTCGTACTAATATTCTATTCAAAATTAAGAGAAATGTCACTATTAAAAGAGATTCATGGGTTTCTATATTTTAAATACATTTTGTATCTGACTGAGTATGGTGGATGCATTGATTTTGATTTCGTAAACGTAGATTTATTTTTTACCCAAGATACATATCCATTTTCTTCCTCACGTTTATTTATTAACATATATATTCACAATATAAATAAGCAAATTCCGAAATTAGATCTTTACGTATAATAAGTCGTTGTAAATGAAAAATGTAAGGCTTCAATCATTGTACGTTTAGTGCTCAAGTCTGAGGTCAGCTAAAGTATTTCTTATGCATTGATACAGCTTAAGTCTTTTATTCATTTGTATACTCTTGGTATAAATATACTGTCTTAACATTCTAACCAAATCTTTTATTATATTCATATAAAGAGAAACGATTAGAAGTGTACGTTTATTAATATTACTATTACTGATTTAAAGTAGAAGTCGAGAAAAATTAGCAAAATTCACAAAAAATGATAGCTAGCGAACCAAGAGCAATGCACAAGAATTACAAATGATCTACCACACTTTGAATTCCAGGGCGATATATTCACTTCAGTAAAAAGTCAAGCACAACTGGTATACAAAAAAAAACTGAGTTTAGTCACATCTTCTGGAAAAAAAAGAAAAAAACTATGCCTATCGCAAAAATTATTTCCTGAAGGTTTATAAATGAGGATGAATGAAAATCAACATAGTATATAATAAATATGAAAATGGTCAACTTTGAAAAGGCTTACTTACAAAACATTAATTTCGAAAAATCTGAAAAAATTCACTAGCACCCGGTAAAAAAGGCAGAACGTTTTGAGAGTTTCAAGAAAATCTATTTTTTGACCATTCGATTTGACAGAGAATCAGTCAAATATATGTATATATTACATTATCAGACTCAACGCTTAAGTTTTCAGTGAATCGTTATAAGTAAATTTTTTTAATGAAGACATTTTTGTTCAGATAGATATTTCTCAAAAAGTAAGAGGACAATGTTAATGTGTAATTTGTCTGAAAACGTAGTCTGGCTAATCTAATTAGTAGACTGTTATAATGTATATCTTAATTTCGTTTAAGAATGCTAATTTTTGGATTTTTATGTGAAAACCCTATTCTAGAACTATCGTATTATCGATCAAGAAAATGATATAAGTAGTCCGACATCGAATTCCTAATACAAAGATAAACATAAGCTCACGCAATCCTCTATTTACGGCCATTTAATTTGATGCTAGTATACAAAAAAGGAAAAGTGGTTTAAATTATCAATGATCTCATCCTTTCGTAACTTACGCAAATAGACCAGCATCTAATACCATTCCGAGTATTTATTAATCTAATCGCGGAGTGAATTGTCCTACCTCAATCTCAAATGTTGAGTAAAGTAATAAAAAACAGACGGAGGGTAGCGCGCATAGCGTGCTCCATAATGCTAGTAATTTAAAAATTCGATTGCTTACCAATGTTCTATATCTTATGAAAAATCAAAATCGACATAACTTCAAAGAAATTCGTGTAAGATTAATTAAAATCTCATGATTTTCGTAAGTTTCTATATGACACAAATTGATGAATTGTTTTTAACATAGGATAAGGGTGGCGTTCAGAAAATGACGCAGGCGAGGCGCGTAGTTCCTGAGGACATAACTAAGGTGGGCTCGGACGATGATGAGATCGTAGCGACGACTTCCTTGGCAAAGGTGCGCAGAATGCGGAATGCACGTACCGTGCACGAGACGTTTTTGGCTTCTCATGTCGCTGGGGAGGAGCTTGTGGTCCGTATCTCGAGGGTCTTCGACGGCTACGAGTTCTGCCTCATCAATGGTTCGGCTAAGATGAGCTACGAGAACGCAGCAGCTCTACTGCTTGCCCACTCGGCGAAGCTCGTGCGCAATCCCGGAGTTGATACCTTCTGCATTCTCGTTGGCAATTGTGAGACGGTAAGGCTTCTTGTTTTTAGAATTTGTAGAATTACAAGAGATAATTTATTTAATTGAGGAGATTCGGGAAAGTATCTTTTGAAAATTACAGAGTAAATTATTTTCTTTTCTTTTTAAAGGAGTAGGGTGAAAGACTGAATTAGTGTGCCCTGAAGTGGATGACGTGTCTATTTTAGTATATCTTTTTAATTAACTATTGTTAGAAAATAATGCATTAAACCATTGTTCTTATAACACAAAATGTCTTTTTAGTATTTCTAGTAATACATTTTTTATTATTAGTTTTTTCACAAATATGTCAAAGAGGCACACAAATTGGATCAGGCATACTGAACATAACAGGCACTTAAAATACTGGATGTTCAGTATAGGTATTTACATAGAAAACATTTTGGGATAAATATCTCTTGGATTTGCTAATCAGTTACTCAAAAAATTAGCGAGTTTTTAAGCTAAATTAGTAGTAACATAATGGCTTATTTATAGCTGCAAAATCCCATTAATATATAACAGCCTAAAGAGTATGGAGCTTATTAATTTTCTAACAAGCTCAAGTTTAAATTTACAATTTCATACAAATTATTTGAATATTATCTGATATGATAAAATTATATAATTTGATGTTTGTTTATATTTCACTATAAATGATATGAACTTACAAATTTTATTATTTTTGTGATTGATAATCATTTTTTTACAGTTTATGAGCCAGAATCCAAAATATCGAAGTTTCAGCTATCGTGATCTTAAATAAATGTGAAAATACAGTCAAATAAAATACGTCAGTATGTGTGATCCAACGCTGTGCCTTTTCTCTTAAACTATGATAAAGTTAAACAATATTATGATAGACTAAAATTAAAATTAATTGTGAGAACGTATGTCTTATTATTTCATGAAAAAATTAAATTTTAGTTAATACGCAATTTTTTACAAAAGTTAAACCTGAGGCAAGTACTTTATAATTTTATTAGTCTTTGGAAACAATCTGAAAAGTCTTTGATAAACAATCTATCAAAATTGAAAATTCTAGTCTTTACTTGTTTATTTATAGTTGAAGGCGCAAAATGTTATATCAAGCAAAAAGTACGATGTTGTCAGCCTTGACTGGCTAGAGAGAGCAACGAGGCCAGGGAATCTGTCAAAGATAAAGGAATTTTACCCGTGGGAACTATTCTCCACGAGTCCTCAGACCAAGCGCTTAATTAATAACACGTACGATGAGTACTGGGACAGTTTTGTTGAGGATGCTGACGAGGAAAGTTTTAAACGGACCATGGAAAAAGTTGAACAGTCGGTAATAAACTCCATTTAAATTTCTATTTCATTTTTCATTAGTTAAATTGATATTCTTTTTTTTTTAAATAAAATAAAAAATATAGTGAAGAAATAGATATGAATAATTATTAAACAGCAAGTGCCTGTTCTATGTCAACCTTTACATTCAAAGAATTTCTAGAAGTGGCTTATAAATCAGTCAGTTTTAAATAAATAGTAGACTGGAGAAGAACATATAAAATAATTGTCAAGCATTTTTTGTTATGTGCTGTTACTTTTATGCTTTTTATGTTAATTTATGTTTTTAAGAATTCTTTACTTTTTAATACACTGCTAATATGGGTGGATGGGATATGGTTTAATACGTACCGAATATTGATCTATGTGCACATGTATTGTTAAGGATATCTATTGAGCAATACTTGCTTAATACTCACGGGAATATTGTTCCACTTACTAACACTTACTAACTTATAAGATTCCTTCGACTTCTTTATTATTATTATTTCACGCTTTTTTTATCTTTTTGACTATCTATAGAAAATGCTGAAAAATTCAGGTATTTCTATAGTATACTATACGAGAATGATTTTTTTGAAAATATAAAACTCATACGTCGCAGTTTAGGACACAGAACCTGCATGTTTTTGAGCTCGCTGAATACGAATCTGTTGTCAGAAACATCTGATCAGATCAGATTTCTTCAGACTTCAGAAAAAATGTTGAAAAATTCGTTTTGAACTGAGACGTAAGAGAGTTTTGTAGTTTCCAAAAAATATCATTGCCGTATAGTCTACTAAATGAAATATCTGAGTTTTTCAGCATTTTCGCTGAATTCTAAATGAATCTGATCTGAGCTGATATTTCTGACATGAGATTCGGATTCAGCGAGCTAAAAAACATGCAGGTTCTGAGTCCTCAACTACAACATATGAGAGTTTTGTATTTTCAAAAAAAATTATACTCGTATAGTCTACTATATGAAATACCTGAGTTTTTCAACATTTTCGCTGAATTCTGAAAAAATCTGACATTACGAATATTCTGACTTCAGATTCGGATTCAGCGGGCTCGAAAAAAGGTGGTCTGGTCTCCAGCGCATCACACTTTGTGTTGTGGGTCTGTGTTATTTTTTCTAAGATTTTTTTTCATTTTGAACCACAATTTCATAAAAGCTGTATTAAATTTTTAGAAAATTTGAATAGGGTTTTTTAGAACCGGAAAACTAAGAAATGTTATCCCAAAACTGTAACTTTTTTCTTGTATTTTTAGACTTTTAATAATGCATTATTAGATAAGTTAATTCTAGGCACAATGTACCAAAATGAAGCATTTAAAACAGCGGTTCTGAGCTTTTAAAATAGTATTGCTAGTATTGTTTAATACATGAATAGATATAAAGCTAAAGATGAGAAACAATAATGGCTTTATAGTCCGTAAAAAGTTAATCAATTTTTAGTAGATTATTGTATTGATGAGAAATGGCTAGAAAAGTCATGCTGTCTAGGTATGTGCCCAGGTCGAAAATGACAACATAAGATGAAAATTGTCGACGTTTCGAATTTTTTATCAAGTTCCTTTTAAAACAGAAATGTGATTGGACTTACATAAAACTCGACTATTTTAGGTGGTTACTTCTGTACCAACAGTCAATTATTATTTACTAGCATTATTCAGTCTTTATGTTGCTTAAAAATGTATGTATATAGGTTTCATCTATAGAGACAAAACTTCAGAGACAAATCATAAGTAGAGCGGGCGATAACTACACGTACTAGCGAACATGCATACTAGGAGAATGTAATGGGAGGGGTTTCTAGGCTGCTTCAATCACTCTTTCAAAAATGATATGTGGGCATGTCAGTTATATTTAAGTTTTCTATAATCCTTACACTATCGATTGTCTGCAACGTGAATAGTATAATTCTATCATGAATTTAGTATTCTAGAAATTGGTTTTTATTAATGAACATCTTATTGAAAGTGTCCCATTTTAATCGCCCACCGCCAGAAATTGGCAGAAGATGTAGGTACTCGGAGAAAAAAATAATAAATACAAAAGTTTTAGGGTTCATAGGGAGTCACCTAATGGTACCAACGACTTTGACCTTGAACGCGATTTTCAGGTTATTTCAAGGCCAAAGTGTCTTTTTTTAACGGGAACGACTATTTTTGACCCCAGAAATGGAAACTTTTGACCCTATGTAAGAGTACTTATCTGAACGTAAAATTTTCTGCCCTTTCCATTTCTCAAAATTAGCAGTTCCCATTAAAAAAAAACACTGACCTTCAAATAACCTTGAAAATCGCGTTCAAAGTTAAAGTCGTTGGTAACACTAGGTGGTCCCCTTTGAACTCTAAAACTTTTGTATGTATAATTTTTTCTCTGAGTACATCTTCTGCCAATTTCTGGCGATGGGCGATTAAAATGGGACTCCTTGTAAATATATCTAAGTGTTTTCACGTCCTGTTGATTATTAAGATAGTTTTTTATGCATGTATAATCAACATTTCAGCTAGTTTTCTTAAATATTAATATTTAATATTAATTTTCATTAATGTATTCCTGTGTAAATAATTTTTTGTAATAATGTTTTAAAATAGGAAAGCGGCATGATCGTTTGAGTCATTTCTCATCAAATTCTACAAAAAAGTTGCCGTTAAAATAAATGCAACATAATTGATTATTATATATCATTTATATCCTTAACATATTATACAATATTCTTACTTCCTGTCGCTGAATGTAAATTAGAACTTTAGTTATTGCACAACCTTAATTGAATTATAAGTGAATTTTTATTTTTAATTTAATTCTATATAAAATACGTAGAATGATTTATTTTTTTCTGACTTACAGTTAGAAACAGATAGCCAACTATCAATTTCGGAAATGAAGAAATTAGATAACGTATTGTTTAACAATCACACTTCGCCTTTCTCTGTTTTCCGAGAAAAAACTGGATATTTTCATGACCAAGATGATCTTGAAAAATACTCTTTTGCGTGCATGAATGGAGAAATATTACAAGATGTTACGAAAAATCTTGATTACGTTTTTATTGACAACGATAGTTCTATGGAAGCTGTAAAGTCATACACAAATAAAAAGGAAAATGACGATGGCCAGAAATTTATTCTGCTAAAAAGTAAATACGTAAGTGATTGCTTTGCGAGACGGACACTACTTTCTACTGAAAATTATATGCTGTAAAAAAAAAATATAAAAAACAATTATGCAGAGTTATTTTTCTATGTATACGAGGGCTTCTTCAAGTAAACTAATGAATGGAGGAGACACCGATCTACAGTTCAATTTATTAACAGATATATTTGTTTGGTACACAGTTAAAAGAAGATGAAAACAAAAAATTAATTTTTGCTGTACTATTATAAATGAGTGAGTCGCGTCTCTCTGCGTCCTGAGCCTCCTCCATACTCTATTCATGTAAAAATTTTAATTTGATTTGTCAGGATCAACAAGTGTTGTCCAGGAGAACATTATGCTTTTAGATATTTGAACATGTTTTTAAATAATATATAAATAATATCTGAAAATCGATTATTTTTGGTATTTTTAGTCTGTTGATGTTTTTTTAGTTCATGTTCCGTGAGAGGTTATGTTACTCTCCGTAACTACAAATTACAAAATTTTCGGTCGCCATTCCGGGACCTGTATTATTCCCTTACCTGGGGATTTAGATTTTCCCCAACTCGAGTATTTATATGTAGGGTCCTATAGCCTAACCTAAAACTAACACAGGGGTACGCGGAAGTTTGAGTAAAATGCTTAATAAATAACAATTAACAATCAAATGGAAATATCAAGAGAGAACAATGGAGTAAAATAAATAAAATTAATTTCTGTTTACTAGAAAGTGGGGGGGGGGGGGGGGGGAGTAAAATGGGAAAATGTCATTTAAATCCTCAGAATAATTATTGACACCCTTATACGAATGCTCTAAAACTCGCTAAACAATTACAGAGTTTACGCTCGAGGATCAGGACCGTAGTCAATGATTGTAGGTGCCCTCACCAGTATCCAAGACCGGACGGTTATTTTATTTTCCAAGGTCTTGCTCCCCCGACGTCCTTTCTTTGCTTTTTCTTCTTGATTTCTTAAGGTATTAGTTCTAATACTGGACGGATTGTACACCCCAATCTTCAGTAGTTTTGTCGATTCATGCTACGATGAATCGACCCAACTACCTACTGCATGGGGGAAATCCGAACTAGGGGTTAGTAAGAATATAATATGAGGAACGGTTAGTGGTGTTAAGTAAATATAGATATATGGGTTGAGTATAATTATATATGTAATATATAAAGATAAATATATGTAATATAGGGTTAAGCGATATATATTATTATCCCGATGGTAGAATTCCAAGGATGGTTTGTTACGTGAGAGGTTATGAGACTCTCTGTAACTGCAAATTATAAAATTTTCGGTCGCTACTCCGGGACATTTATCGTTCCCTCACCTGGGCGTCCAGATTACCTAAACTCGAATTTATATACCTATCCTATGGGGGGACCTCTCCTAACTTAACATAGGGGGGCATAAACGTACAGGTAAGGGGTCAAACGAAGATAAATTTAAATTAAGTAAAAGAAATAAATTAAAAGAAAAAAAAGAAATAAGTAGGAAAAATAATAAAACCCGCTTAACCGATTGACCGGAAGGGCAGATAAAAGGGGAAAAGGGTCCTAGCAATAATCGCCGGAAAACTAGGGCTTCCATCCGGTCGGAGGACACGAATGATTATACTCTTTTAAATTTCGCGCGGTGCTCTGGTTGAAAACTCACGGGTTATGGATACCTAGTGACGTCTCCACTTCATATGGTACCCACAAATGTAGTCAGGATCGTATCTATGATCTTCGATTTCTTTCCTTCTTCTTTCGTTTCTTTTTATTTCCAACTCCTCTTCTCTCTTGGGTGTAAGTCCTACATCCGGACAGATCGTATACCCCAATGTTCAGTAGTTTTGCCGATTCATGCTACAATGAATCGACCAAACTACCTACTGCATGGGGAAAATCTGGACTAGGGATTAGTAGGGAGTATTATGTAGGAGTTAATGATTATTAATAGGAAAGATGGTACACTTGATATGTATATGTATGTCCATAAGATGATAAATATATTATTATGATTTAGTAAAAATTATAGATACAGAATGTGGAATAATAACATCCACGGACAATATATATATCTTCCTATATTATATAGTTGTAAGAAAAGTTCTGTGAATCAGGACCCCCCCAAAATTGATGGAGATATGGCCCTTACAAAGTGACGATTTTCGCAAAAATCGAGTTTTTTGCAATTTTCGAGTACATTTATCCATGCGTTACTGAATCTTTTTTGAGCCAAAAACTACCGGACTATGTTGCAAAAATGTTCTAAAATGAGGTTAAAAAGATTTGGTAGTCATTATAGACCTCTATCCTTTTCTACTGGAACTATTACTTATGTGAAATATCAAAGTAGTTGAAATATCAGAATTTTTTTCTTGGAAAAGAAGGACTTTCTAAAAAAATCACTAAGAGTAAAATATTCTTAGAATTGTCCGAAGAATGCACTGGAATTTTTCCGAAGCATTTTGAACAATTTTTTTAATTTTGAAAAATTTACAATAAAAAAATTTATTGTTTTTATTATTATTGTTTGATTCATGGTTATCATTTTATCTTCAGAGATATCGACATCAGCTCCAAAATTCTTCTGCCTCCGGCAATATCTTTCATAGGATTTTGTTCCAATATATTCATTATTGTACCCATCAAAAACTACAGTAACATTTTCTCCAAAGTTTTTGATAATGTATGTTAAATATAATACAAAAACTTCTTTATATTTCTGACTGTGAGGCCAAACAACAGCGTGTAATAACCAACCACCATTTATCACATAAATCATATTTGATTGCAATAATTGAAATTCATTACAAGGTGTTTCGTGACAAAGCGACACGCGGACAAAGGTGTCACGTAACACCACCCGCTTACAAAAGGTTTGTCGCCCTTTGGCAAACTGGAATTCTTCTGGAGCTGCTCGACGTGATCGTTGGGTAGACTGCTACAGGATCGCTGCAAGGATAAGGTCTGTAGGAATGGCAAATGGGTATGGGAGAAGAAAGTCCGTATATTTTTTTTTGTTAGAAAAATATAAATAGTCCTTTATTCGAGAAAATACTATGGCTTATCAGGGGATCCTTTATTTGGAATCCCGCTTACAATATTTTAGGTGCTCCTTCAGATTCCTGGTTCGGAATCCACACGCGCGATGCCTGATCCAAGCTGCTTCAGTCTGGTAGTAGCAGATCTTCTCGTGGTTAGATAAATGCTTTCGAATCACGTCGCACTTGCAGACCGAGTGGAACACCGTGATACGGCTCTTCATGTCCTTCCTTACGTGCCAATGTCGGCGGAACTGTTTTTCTAGCCCCGTAGTGAGCTGGGGCCTCTTTCAGGGCACGCTGAGCATGCTCCAAGTGGAAATATTTGATGTATAACTGCAGGATTCTCCCATTCCCGATGGGATAGTGGTGGAAATAGTCGATGGGTCCGTAGGCTCCGAATTCTCGGACTACCTCGATCTCGTCCTGTATCGGCTTGATGACGACGGAAATCCGTAGCCCCGCGACATGTTCGCTCCGCTCGATCTGTTCCCGTGTGCGATTTTGGATGAACCTGTCGAGCCTCTGCTCCGCACTTTCAATGGCTAGCGGTTGTGGAATCGAGGGACGTTCTGACTATGATGGTCTGGGATCCTGGGTCTCAGTGGCTTCTTCTCCGAAGGTGTCGTCTCCCTCATCGTACTCTGACTCTAGATCCTCATACGTCCAGCTACTATATTTGTAGCATCCGGCGAGGCATTGTTCCAGGCTTTTGAATTCTGCCTGGAGGATGTAGCTTGTCCTTTGGTGATTCTCATTCTTCGTTGGCCCGTAGAAATTTACAGCTCCGTCCTTCCGCAGCATCTTCTGAAGGACCGATGTTGATCTTACTTCCACGTATTCGAAATTCCCCGTCGTGGGCTCGTTCGGACTGCCATAGATGTTTATAAGACAGATCCCGACGGCAATTTCGACCTCATCTTCAGGAACTTCAGCCTCATCTTGTTCCTCGACGGGTGGTGTCGGATCTTCCACGGCGTCTTCGGCTTGGCGGGCCTCGGCTGGAGTTAAATCGAGTGGTGCATCAAGCACAGCGGGTGATCTCCCCAGATGCAGTCTCTTGAGTCGCTGCATCAACGAGCCAGATGCGGCTCTAGCCAGCTCCAGCTCGTTATGTGCACTCGTGCGATCGTTGTTTCTAGTCGGCATTATTAGCTTAAATTCTCCCTCTTTTTTCCTGGCTCTCTAGGCTCCGTTGGCGAATGCACGTAGATAGGTGAACATTCCAGTTCCTGATATCAATGACAAACCCACGTGGCGCGTGAGTTTTTCCCACGACCCGGTTAGTGAAGGTATATTGAGGTCGGGCCGGCCGGGCCCGATATCGAGGGTCGCTGGAGCGAAGGGCGTGATCGACATCCGATCGCGAGTGGTATCTGACGAATCCATCGGATAGCCGGTTGTGACAATCTCTCTTCACGTAACAGTATTCCATAACGCCGAACGTGGAGAAATGTGCGAAGAAATGGCACTCGCTCCTTCTATCGCAGCGTTCCTGCGTGAACCCGTCCGGTATCCGCCTAATCCATGAAGTTGGCAAAATATGCGGTTACCGTCCCACTTGCTATCTCTACGTCGAGTCGTATGAATTTCTGATTTCATTCGCTGGGTTGGCAGGGCCACGCCCGCAGTCTTCTTTGGGGGTATTTCCTCTCCACCCTTAGCTCCAGGGTCTTTGGTGTTATTTCCCTCAGAGGCCTCTCGGAGAGTCGTGCGTTCGGTGATTAGTTGTTTCATCCGTCGTTCCTGGGTGAGGAGCTCAGAGATGTCAGGATTCATGCTTAAATGTAAAATCCACTAAACTGGCCTGGAAAAGGAAGGTGGATTTTACTCTCTTAATCTAGTCAATTTCAATGGTTGTAATGGGGGGCGAAAATTTGGGTTTTGTGAGGCTAGATCCTGAGCCCTTGGGCATTATTGCGCGAACTGGCAACTCATCAGGGCGGTAGGAAGATTCATGAAGGGGTAGGATTGTTTTTCTTCCTTCTTTCGAAATCCTGGCATACACGTATATGCCAATTCCCAAGCAAATGGTGACCTGGGAACTGATGCCTCCGTATAGGAGATTATTAGTGAAGGCGGTAGCCCGCTTATGGCGTCCAATTTCTTGTATCTGGGAAGCTATTGCTTTCAGGGATTCCTTCCTGGTTGTCCAGCTGGGTATTTTTGCCAATTCCTCTATTGCATTAGCCCCGCCATCCTGAGGTTTCAGGGTAGGGAGAACGTCAGTGATGTTCAGATGCAGGTTTGGGTCGTAGATGTGCTGCGTCCGAGAAGTCCTTACGTTGTTGGATACCAATGTGATGTCAGGGGACCGCCCCATATATCCTTCAGCTAACCTTAGTATGCCAACTCCCCTTAACTCAACGTTTTCATATATCTCTCCAGGACATGAGACTTGAACATTCTCAGCCTTCGTCGTCGAGAAGAGCCAGGTTCCGTCAGCTTCTAAATACTGCCACTGGGTGATGGTTTCTCGTTTCATCATGACATTACAAAGTGAGATGGTTTCCTTCGTTGGGTTGATTAGCATTTCGATTTCACATTCCTTTCGTACACCGGTTGTGTAGGTCCCTCCATGCGTAAAGCATATACAACCATAATGGATGTCAAGGCAGTCCCTCAGTTGATGTTGGTAAACCTTAAGGTAAGTCCTCTAATCCTTACTGAGGATCATATATTCATATTCGGGAATAATGTGGGCTGATCCTAGAGCTTCCACGGTTAGGTGTTGCGGAATGTTTACCGGGTGCAGAAAAAAAAACAAATTATTAAGCGACACGCGGACAAAGGTGTCACGTAACACAAAGTTTAAACAACGCATATAATTTTGATTTTGGCGTTTTTCTCATGAAACCTTTTTCATCAAATATACTTAGTCGGTATGGTGTAAGTTCATATGAAAAAGCTTCACGTGTTTTTTCGGCATTCCCATTAAAAACAACACAAATTCTTTGAAATAATAAGTAAATATCTATAGTAGATATTTCATTATAATTTTCAAGATGTATACCACTAGTGGCATTTGCTAGATTTTTCACTTTAAAAGTTTTTGACATGGAAATATTCTGAGCATTTTTCCCAACCATATAATCCATTCTCAGCGCTCCTTTTTCAATAGCTTTATGACAATCAATGTCTGGTCCACCAACGATCTCCGTAGAAAGCGATACCAACTCATGTGGGTGATTGAAAGGATTATGATTTTGAAACCATGTTACAAATTCGTTAATGTCATTTTTATCTCTTTCTATTGGACTATTCGAAAGATCAACATGTTGTTCATTATTACTTGATTTTATTCCACAATGATTTTCTAAACATTCCATTACATTAAACGCTGATGGCATAGCAAACATAACGTGCCACAACGCTAGGACTAACATCTCGGCCATGTTTTAAATCCGTCCCGAAAAATCTATTTGATGTTTGTTCAATAATCATATCACTCCACATGCCCGACCACGCTTTATCCGACCTACGAATAGTGAAATAGCCATCTTTGGTATAGCGATCGAATTATAAATGATCCATTATAACATTTTCCATATCTTGTAGATATATTTGGGCACTTTTTGCATAATCAAAATGCCCACTCGAATAAAATAATGGTAAGTAGTTAGATAGTAATTATGGTAGGTAGTAGTTAGTGTGGCACCATGGAGCGTCAAAACCAACCCCCGCCACTACCACCTGAGGGGTGGGGGAAGCATTATAGATGTCCCTATAATGCCCCCCTCCATACCTCTACAGCGGTCAGTGGTGGGGGTAGCTTGTACGCCCCATGGTGCCACATGTGTGTGTGCGTGTGTGTGTGTGTGTGAAAGAGAGTGAGAGAGAGCGTCCCTGCTATAGTGCCACAGCGAGAGAGAGAGAGAGCGGGGAGAGAGCGCGCGTCCCCGTTATAGAGCGCCCCTGCTATAGTGCCACAGCGAGAGAGAGAGAAAGAGAGAGAGAGGGAGAGAGAGAGAGAGAGAGAGAGAGCGTCCCCGTATTATACTTTTTTGCAGCTTGTTGCACCCCCAAAACATTCCACATATTTATAAATCTCGCAAACAAATATTTTTGTTATTGATTAGGTATTGGTACCAGTATTGGTACAAATATCTCGAAAAGTTACATTCGGATTAATTCGCGGTATTGTACTTTATTGTTAGGTACAACACCCTCTTCTTAGTGACGATGTTTTGAAAGTTCCTAACAGGGTTTATTTCGTTATTGATACATCGATCGAACCAATCGATGATAATACTAACTGGTAACACCATAGTTTTACTATACAATATATTCTGCTACGTATTGCATTTTATAACTTGGTCCTCAGATGGCATTTTATATAATTCTGAGTGTTTAAAAAATTTTACGATAACTTCTCATGATAATGACAAGTTGTGATTATGCTTACATATTCTTGAAAATCCAAGAAAGTGTCTATTACTGAAAAATTTTACAACGTGGCTCTGCTCTGCATTCTTTACCCCCACTTTTCGAAAATTTTTATAGTTTCAAACTTTTTGGCATGTATATAAACTCTCTAAAACGCCGTTCACGTCACAGTTCAGTTTGCTTGAACCTCAGAAACTATCAAAGTCTAGCTGGATCTATTAAAATTTATTTGAACGATTAATCACACTTATAATATACGCTAA
>JAWWEQ010042708.1:0-17757 GCA_035583055.1 Torymus tubicola | reverse complement strand
ACGCACACGCACACGCACACGCACACGCACACGCACACGCACACGCACACGCACACGCACACGCACACGCACACGCATACACACACACACACACACGCGCACACACACACACGCACACGCGCACGCACACGCACGCACACATACTGTTTATATAAACAACGATAAGAATGACCTGCACGGGCCGATGACGTCACGGTCGACTCTCCATAGCAGCTTTTATACTACTGAGTAATTCTCTACTAAATCAAAGTTTTGGTTCAAAATATATATTTCCACGAAACTTTATGAAAACGTTCTATATTCTGTACTGGATAACTAGTAAACATTTTAAAATTTTTTTTAATTAATATTTTCCAATTATTGTACGTTAATTACGAAATTTTAGAATTTTTTACATTTTTTGACAATTTTGATTACTTTATATAGCTCAGGGAAGCATTTTTCTCAAGAGACCTAAAAAAATTCACCCAGTTCTTGATTTTCAAAAAAAGTTTTACACAGGACAGAAAAAATACAGTTAAATTCTATAAAAAATTACAAGAAAAAAAGGATTTGTGAGAGATTTCGAAATTTTACTTAGTTTTTGAGATAGATATTAATTGAAATGCTGAATTTCAAGATAAAATTCATTACAAAATTTTTCACTATTAAGGGAGTACCTGAATCATTGGCGCGTTTCGCACGTCTCTGCTATTACTGTATCCGCATTCAAATGGTTTTATGTGGATATTTTATCAGAATGTTTTTTTGAAAATAATTTATTTTATTTTATTGTATATATTCCAAGGAGTGCCTCAATTTTCGCAGCTTCGGACTGAGAGAGGATCATTGATAGAATAATTGAAAATTCGTAATGCAGACATTGTGTAATATAAATCATAACGTAGGTGTGTTTATTAAGGTATACTGTTAATTATTTTGTTAAGATGTTAATTCTGGATACATGCTACAATAATTTTCATTGTAACAGAAATAGAGAAAAATAGGTCGCGAATACGAACGATAGAAAAGAAAAAGTATAAATTTAGGCAAGAAAACTATGCAGAGGACTCTAGTACAGGTGCGGTTTGTTACTACTTACAATAAATATATTTTATTTAGTTAATGTTAATACTTCCAATTCAAAATTAAATTAAATAAGATAATTTTTTTATTAAGCAATATCTACTTTTGCAATGTTTAAAGTAGTAAGAAGGCCGATATGGAGAGACAACGATATTGATTTTTTCCCTCCCCCCTACTGTCGGCGCCTTGCGTCATACGGTATCACGATTGCTGGGGATCAGGACAACGCGATGTGGGACCGCAGTTTCCACCAAGTCACTAAGGGGTTTTTGCTCGCTCGCTCACTCTCCAATAAATAACGCGACGGTTAATGTTGGAAAAGCACTGGTGAAGTGTGTTTACTTCAAACTTAAAACTAAATTTAATACACAGCTTATCAGTTGGTAAGGGCGCCAGGTACGCGCGCTACATGCACCAAGAAAGGAACAATTCAATCCTAGGGATATACTAGCGCAGATAATAGAGCACGATCGCTCTCGAATTCTAAATCTAATTATAGCTCCAGCTACACGCATTAACAAGATTCTCACACTCGCGAGGTAAACGCGCAAGGTCGCGACACTACATGTAGCTTCAGCTACAGTCAGGGGATGGGGAGTTTGACAACGTCTTGGCGGACGCGAGCGCACACACGCGAATTTTACGGCGGAAGGAAGGCAACAAAAGGAACTTACTTTTGTACTGCGGCCAGAAGACTCGGCAACGCGATCTCTCGTTCTCGGCGGCTATGGGGCGGTTCAGCGGACGACGGCCAATACCCCTCCTGGACAGACGTAACACACACAGCAGCTCACACTCTCGTCAACGGCTGCTCAACAGCACACGCGGCGGAATTACAATACTGGCGGAACTTTGTTTCCGTATCGTACGTGTCCGGGCAAGCAAGTGCAGGCTGATCTTCTACCGGCAAGGCTTGCTGCTCGAATCGGGCCACTCCGTCGGCGCTCGGCCGCTTCTGCCTACCGCAGGATACTCTATCTCGGCTCGTGGCGAGCCTAGAGTAGCAGCAGCATCGGCAACAGAGCCTGACTCTGTCGGTAGCGGCGGTGGCAAAGGCGCACCGGCTCTCTCGTGCGCCTGAAATCTTCCGCTGGCTGCAGCTGGAAGAATTGGTAGGGCAGCGGGCGGGCCGTGTCTGCAAGACTCTCGCGCGATTTCAATCAGACGTGGTCGACACCACGTCACAACGGGTATAGCGTAAGTCGGGGCCAGTAGAAGGGGAGGGGGAAAAATCAATACCACTGTCTCTCCATATTGGCCTTCGTTTCCATTTGTTAAGATAACCAATTTTAGTATATAAATTACAATTTCTTTTATTCGTGCGTTCAGGCACAGAGCTCTTGTCCATTGTGAAGGATGTGGACGAATGAGAGGAAAACTGGGATTGTCGTAATATTTGTAGTAATTGAGTGGCGGTTTAATAGAGGGAGCGGTAGTCGTATGCGCTTACCAGGCCCCTGCGTGACGAGAAATAAAACATTTTAGGAAAGACAGAAGTATTGATATTGTAATAAGGTAGGATTCTAGACACGTAATATATTCTTACGGTGCACTTGCTAAGGGTTCTACGTCGAAGAAACCCTGTTGTCGCAACGCACTTCGAGTCGCGGGGATGGAGTGAATCCTGTGGCGGTCACTCTTCTATCGGCTGTTGTATCTGTCTCTCTCTATCCGCACACAACACGGCACTTGCGCTTTCCTCTTTGCGCAATGGTGACAGCGCTCACATCTCACATGTCACTCTCATGACTACAACATGTCTGCTACTCGACGACTGTACTGCCTTATCATCCTCTGCGTCTTCTCCGGCTATCTTGTTCGAGCTCCGCGCGGCACGCTATTGATCGCGATCCGAATAAGCGCGCGAGATTCGAATCTCGCGACGCTCTATATATGATTATTCGGACCTTACACCAGCGCCCATTATAATATATTCTCTGTCCCCTCCCCCTACTGTCGGCGCTGTTACTCTACATAGGTATAGCGTAAGTTGGGGCCGTTATAGCGCGCTTCCGCCGCTCGTCTACACTGAAGAGGGGAGGGATATAGGTTTACCCCCACTCCCTTAGTCCTGCCGGTGTTACTAGAGGCTTTTGCATGGTAAGAAATAAGGTGTAAATATGTATGTGAGTTTATTTTGTGGGGTGAGGAGTGGAAATTGGATGACGGTTAATGTTTATTTGAATAAAAATATTATTGCGTATTGGTTGAAAATTTTTCCCTCCTTGATGAGGGCAGTGATGCCAGATAGAGGTGGTTTGTTTCTCTCACTCTCATGCGAATAATGTTATATTATGTGAGAGTAATAAAGACAAAACACCTCTATATGGCATCACTGGATGAGGGGTGTACGATCAGCATTTTTACTGTTGCTCTTCTCCATTGTGAAGGATGTGAAAGAATGAGAGAATAACTGGGATTGTGGTAATATTTATAGTTATTGGGTGACGGTTTAACGTAGGGGGCGGTAGTCGTATGCGCTTACCAGGCCCCTGCGTGACGAGAAATAAGACAATTTAGTCTTTATACGTTACAAGATAGACATGTTGATGGAAGTGAAGGTTATAGTATGTTTTAAACAAAAGTATTTTCAATATAGAGTATAATTATTCAAAAAATATATACAGCATTTATTTGTACAATAAATAATCGTGTATATCTTTGGCAACCACAGGCAGATCAAAAGCGTAAATTTCGGCAGGAACAATTTTTAAATCTTGACTTTTATACTTATCGTTATCGTCGACCATGTTTTCAGCAATGAACCCTTCTATGTCGGGATTGTGAATTGTGTAATATTGTTTTTGAACTTCGGCGCGCAAAATTCCACTTCTGATGCTTGTTTAGCGGGCACTTTGCGCATGTGCGTGCGCAAAGTTCGAATTTCGCACATGCGTTCGTAAAATACCTTATTCCTACACACTCAGCCAACGTGCGCAAATGACAAGTACGCTTGCGCCACCTATGTGATGAATGTTCTAACTAGTGGCACACGTGCGAGAGCACCACAACCGCTACCCAACGCCGGTTTGTTTACATTTCGCTGCCTCGAGAGATCAAGAGACTTAACAAAATACGCACGCATTAAGTATTTTCAAATCGTGTTTCACGTTTAGTCGCTTTGCATTCACTTTGTGAAATAGTTACTTGATTGAGTAAAAAGTGACAACAATGGATTCCGAAAGCAGTGATTCAGACAATGAAAGTGATTTTATACCACCTGAAATGATTACAGCAGCAAAAGAAATTAATTTAAAATCATTACCAGATACTTCGAAAATGAAATATACAAAAGTGTATAAGGCCGAATCCATCTCAAATCAGATGGTCCGCGTATGCCTATGTCACCGATCCTTTTGGGTTGGGATAAAAGTATTCATGTTCTTCTCTAAAAATTATTTGACACGTATTTTTTTATTTTTTTGTTTTATAAAAATTTCATGCGTTCAGCGATACCGAAAAATTCCGAGAAAATTCTTACTTAGATAAAAAATTTTCAATGTATTTTTCAAACAGCTACTGCTTCACCAGTTTTTTAAGCTTTTTAGCGTGTAACACATAATTTCACTCAGTTTTGAGCCCTCTTTCATGGTCTATATGTTATTTTAAAAAATAATAAGAAAAGCCCGAGTTATGCACTTTTTACTGAAAAATACAGTTTTTTAGAAAAATGCAATTTTCTCGAAAAACCCAATTTTTTTTTCCTCCATTTTTTTTTCTTATGATAGAGGACGTAAATAGCTATCTAGGCATATCTGTCAGATTCAGGGATTTTGACCTGGGATAGCGATCACTAATGAGATAACACAGAAATAAATTTTTCACGCGTAACGCTTATAATAGTGATATAACAATGATATAACCAGCGATATAAACATGTTTATCTTTGTGCGTATATAAGTAATACACATGTAAGTACATGCGGATACTTGTATGAGTATATGTACTTATACATGTGTCCGCTAGATGGATTAAGGTTTGCCTTAAAGTTTACCAAGATAAGTTCGGTTCCTGCTATATATGTATATCACCCTCTAGTCTTCTTTAAAATTATCATTTTTTTGAAAATTCTTACATATTTACACTTTATTAACTTAACTACGATGTCTCAAAATTACTCAACGGAGAGAATCAAATGTCCAGACTTTTTACACACACAAAAAAAAATCTGTTACAAATCTAGTTCCATACGTTTCAAACAACTTGAGGATCTTGCTCATCCATTGAAGCACCTTTATCTTAATTTACCTTTAACACCCTCCACACATGTATGTAAAGGTTGTTACAATCGTGCTTTAGAAGTTGTGAGTAGCACTGACAATGAATTCACAACGGATAATGAACTTACCGACAACGAAATCGATAAAAATGAAGATTTTTATCAAGTACTCCAGAACGTATCGAAGAATTTAATAATGAAATAAATACATCATTCTTAGGTTCTGTATCGCCTCTTGAAAGAAAAAATCTATTAAGTGAAAAATCAATTGAAAATTACGTAAAAAAGAAGAAAAAAAATATACTTTCAACATTGTCTAATGCCTTTGATGTTAAGTTAAACAATGTTTATGACGTTTCTATAAAAGCAAACGAATCAAGTCTTTGCTGTTGTACAGAATGGGTACAAAATATTGGTTTAGCCTTGCAAAAGTGTTCTACGGTATTAGAAAAAATAAAAATTCTGACTTTGCTACCCTCATCCCAAACAAAAAATGAAATTTCATCCTTATTTCCAGACATAACAATGTAGTAAAAGTAAAAACTGCATAACTCGGGCATTTTTTATTATTTTTGAAAATAACATATAGACCATGAAAGAGGGCTTAAAACTGAGTGAAATTATGTGTTACACGATAAAAAGCTTTAAAAACTAGTGAAGCAGTAGCTATTTGAAAATTACATTGAAAAATTTTTTTTCTAAGTAAGAATTTTCTCGGAATTTTTCGGTATCGCAGAACGCATGAAATTTTGATAAAACAAAAAAAAATAAAAAAATACGTGTCAAATAATGTTTGGAAAAGAACATGAATACTTTTATCCCAAAATGATCGGTGATATAGGCATAAGCGGACCACCTGATTTGAGATGGATTCGGCCATATATATTATGGTATTAGCAATCATTAGCATAGCAATAAAAAAACTATGATAATTTACATTCACAAATTGCTTTTTAACTATGTATATAGTATAGTATATATGCATGAGTGTATATATATAAAATATGACCTAAACATTACTTTCTTTTTGACATAATATATCTTGACACATAAAACGTCATAATACGTCATAGACCGTCATAATACACGTATATATTTTTTCTTCTAAAAGACAAAAAACAAAAATATATTATAATAAATAATTATAATAATTATTAAATAATGCATATACGATTAGAAAACATTTTTATATTCAATTTTAGTACGAGAAAAACAAACCTTTTTCTCTTATAAATTCTTTTCGACTTTGAAAACAATATGCGTTGTTCAAATCATACTACTTTTCATCATAGCGTCGACCATTGGGAGAGTGCATTTTTTATAGAGGGATTCTGACAATTCCGTTATTTTACAATTAGAAAAATTAATTCAGATATATGTATTGTAACGGGGTAGGATTCTCTATACGTAATTTACTTGTGCTGCGCACTTGCAAGGGTTCTACGTCAAAGAAACCCAGCTATCTGGCATTTGGCAATGGCACAAGGGACGAACATGTGCCTTAAGCTTTCATGGTAGAAAGCTTAGGTTTCTTCTTATTCGAGTGCCCCTTGCTCGATGGTACTGCTGCCAACTCCGGTGCGAGAACTATCGGCTGCTGGCTCTACCTAGCCTTACCTGTAGCAGCCGGTTCTCCCGTACAACACTGCGTGTTTACAAACGGCGGCTATCCTTCTCTTCTAGCTTCCCGTTACCGTTGCTCCTCCAGAAGTTGATGCCCTCGGCTAACTGCAGCTGAAAATGGTAGAGGGCGATATTCAGGAAGCATGCACGAGTCCGTCACTCTAAATGAAAACACGTCACTAACGCTAATACTTTAAATCGAGTCACATCCTTTCTCACTTGCGCTCGCTGCACTGTCAAGGCGGGGATGGAATACGTCTCACTGTTCCCATCCTCGAGGAGCTTCTATCCCTCTTGCTCTCCAACGCTCACTCGTGGTTGGTGGCGGCCCTGTGGCGGTCACTGTTGCAGCGGTGGAGGCGCGGCGCACACACTATATCACCTAGGTATGCGCGGCGGTGATGTCACTCACTCTTTTCGTGTCACGACTATCACACAACATATCTGCTACTCAACTACTATACTGCCTTATCATCGTCTGCGTCTTCTCCGTCGATCTTGTTCGTGCTCCGCGTGGCACGCTATTGATCGCGATCCGAATAAGCGCGCGAGATTGGAATCTCGCTACGCTGAATATATGATTATTCGGAACTTATACCAGCGCCCGTTACACTTCCCACCCAGATTTGGCATCCCCTAGATGCTACATCTGCAAAGAAAAGGGCGCTGTAATAAGTTACCATCACAGTGAAGAAGGTTACGGTTCTTGGGTTCTATATTTCAACCTTACTTTCTCTTAATTCGAACCTGCCTTCTCTCCCGTTTTCTATGATGTCGGTGTTTTATGTCTGGGCGGGTGGTTCGCCCGATCTGGACACCTGCGCGCATCCCTGCCGCCGGGACTTCCATAGATCGGGCAGTATCGCGTCCTCGCTCTCGGAGGTTTCTCGTGCACTCCTTTCAGGATTTCTTCAGATACCTCTTGCAGTTTCCGCTGCCGACCAGGCGTCTCCGGTTGCCGGCCGTATAACAACAAGGCAGGGCTCGTCCCGGTAGAGCTCGACACAGCCGTATTCATGGCGAAGAGAAGTTCTGGAAGTTTCTCATCCCATGTGGGCTGCTGCTCCTTAAAGTAAGGCGCAACCATCGTGTTTAACGGCCGATGAACACGCGCTACCTGGAGTGCCTGCGGATGGTAGGGTGGAGTATTGGTGTGACACACACCGCGCTCCCTCAAAAAGTCTTCCACGACATGGAGTACCTTCCGATTGAGTTCCCCTACCACCGTTTTTGCATTGGCTTTGCGTATCGGCGAGGCTTCACCCACCCGGTGTACAAGTCTTGGAGTATCAAAATGTAATCGAAGCCTTTCGAGGTGTAGGGCAGCGGTCCATGTGCCATAGTCTTTCGACGTCTCGTCGTCCCATGGGGCCGGCTGGACACGAATGTTTCTCTTTATCCTTCAGCTTTTCCTGCTGAAGGTTGGTAGCGACGTTTGGTCCAGTTGTAGACGTTAATTGAGCCTTTGAATCCTTCGAGGCTGGGCAACTGTTGCACGCGGCCGCAGTAATTCTTTTGTCACCCGAGGAGGGGATGGAAACGATACGACCTATTCGTTCCTCTACTCTGTTTCCCGAGCAGTTAGGGTAATACCTCGCTATGTACCCTAGCTGGCCGCATGAGTAGCAACTCAGCGGCGGCCTCTGCGTCCTCAGTGACCTACTTTTCAAGTCGACGGGTTGCACGTAGTTTCCTCGCGAACTTGCGTCCTTGCCAACCTGATTTGGTTCCGGGGGTCCTCGTGCTCCCGATCGCCTTGGCCATTGAAAGCCGCGTCCTCTGCGCGACCCAGTGGAAGCATGCTTCTCAGAATGGTCTATTCTGGAGTTCGCAATCTCTGCGAAGCTCTCCTTCAGCACCCTAACAAATAGCTCTTCCAAATCCTCCGATTTGGTATCTTCCATGGTGACCGCAGCAGACACTTTGCCCTCCCTGGCATCTCTGCTGGTCTTCTTCTGCGAGTTAGCATTGGGAGACGGCCTATACGCCATCTCTGGTAGGAGGGCTGCAGGTGGCGGCGGCGGGGGATGGAACGTCTTCGCGTTTTCCAGCGCCTGCTCCGCATCTACCGCCAGCTCTAGAAGCTCCTCCACCGTGCGAAAATCCATCCTACGGACCATCGCTTGCAGCTGGGGCTTCATATTCCGATGAAGTTGATCCAGCTGCTGCTCGGGGCTGGGAGGTGGCGACAACTTTCTCGTTATCGCAATGAGGTACTTGATGTTGTTTCTCACTGCCTCATCAGCTCCCTGTATGCGGTTGTCGACCTCAGCAACTAACTGCTGTTGGTACCTTTTTGTCATGTCGTACCAACGTCTCGCAGTCTCTACAAAATCTTGCCACGTGGTCCACTTATCTTTCTCGATTCGGTACCACGTGGCTGCCGTGTCGGTGAAGAGTTCCGACACGGATGACAGTACTTCTTCTTCGGAGAGGTTTTCGAGGACTTTGCAGTCTTCGAGTCTCGCCATAAATACGTCGACACTCTGGCTCTTCGCGCCAGAAAACTGTATTTGCCACTATCGGACCACTTGTTCGATGTCTCTCGAATGGCTAAATCCCGACCACGAAAAACATGCCTGCCGTACTGTCGTTTGCCAGTTCGTACCTCTCGCCGCACTCCGGTAGTCTCTCCCAACCCAGGCCGCGTTTCCGGGGCAGAAATCGGCCTGCTCTCCGGGGCGAACTGGCTGTGTCGATGGCGATGGCCTGTTGCAGACTTCTCGCTCGTCTGCGACGGTAAACGTGTCTTCGAAGTGCTTGTTGTGATTTCTTCTGGCATCTGTCACCCTTGTGCCTGATACGGCTACTCGCTGTTGCTCTGCGTTCCTAATTGCAGCCACTTCCCTTTGGCATTCTGTTTGATTTTCCACCAGCGTTTTGACTTTCGCTATCAGCTCTTGCAATAGCTAGCCGACTTCTCTAGGCAGCCGGAACTCTACTCCGTCGATCGCCAAGAGACGTAGCATGTCTCCTGGCTGCGTTCTGTCCATGCCGTCCTCCACTCTGCTTGTTGCATTGCGTTCTTCTTTTCTTCTTTCTTAGCGTTGCTCGATTTCGTCATTTTCTTCGGCCTGTAGCCTCGTGTTGGCCGGGATTTCTGGTATCTGTCGATATTGCTGCTGGAGTGCGGCCTCTGCCGTCGTTTTCCTTAGTATTTCCTGGACGCTATCGCTCGCCAGGATCGTTTGGACCGGGTGTACATCCCATGTCATCGTTTGTATGAAGGATCCGTCGTCTTCGATGACGATTCTTCTTAGCAACTCTTCTCTAAGTGCTATTCTTTTCACGATCACCTGGTCGGAGCCCTTTGCCTCCAGGAAATTTTCCGGCACATATATGCCCCACCCACTTACTCAGCCTGTCCATGAGACTGAATAGGGCGCCCTGTCGCTTCATCTCTATGCGCGACAGGTAATTGTCTATCTCATTACTAGAGAGCGACAGCACCCAATCTTCTACTGCCTCTTCTATGGCCGATGACATGTTAACACTGTTTTTGAGTTTGTACAAGGGGATTTATCGTCAATCTCCCGATAACTCGATGTGCTTTCTGCACTGACAGTGGTAGCATTCACAAGGTGCCTACGTGAAGGTACCTACGTACAGCATAAACAATAAATTTTAGCTTCCAAAGGAAATGTAAGCCGTAATTAGGAGCGGTGCAACTGTCGAGTGTTTGACCTCACCCAGAGAGACAGAGAGAGAGAGAGAGAGAGAGAGAGAGAGAGAGAGAGAGAGAGAGAGAGAGAGAGTGCCGACCTGGTGCTCGTTACCATCGCCAAAGTCAAACTCGAAAATATGTCTATTACCGTACAGCAGCCGCAGTAGCAGTAACAGTGTACAGATTGTGACGACGGTATACATAACCAAGTGGGTTATAAAGATCTCTACTGGAATCACGCTGGGCTAATTCTTCACGTCGACGAGGCACTTAATAAGGAGTTATCTACCTTTCTTCGTGGAGATCTCTTGGAGGTTAGAAGTTCTCCGACCGTTACTTTTTCCCACCGTCAAGGAAGGAAATCAAATCAAGCCGTGACCTGCGACCTGTTATTTATCCTCAACTTCGTCACCTTTGGGTCACAATGCAGGCAGCTCGCAGGAGCGGCGGCGGTCGACGTTCGTCATCTCTCTCTCTCTCTCTCCCTCGGATTCTCTGCTACATATATACACAGAGCAAGAGAGAAAAGAAGAGGCCCCCACTGGAATTTCGCGCGTCCCGGTGTTGTGCTGTTTCGGTACGTTGCAACAACAGCAGCAGAAGCAGCAGCAGCACCTTCCTCTTCTCCCTCGACGACTAACAGCCGCCAGCAGAACAAGCACTGATGAGCCTTAAGATGTCACCACCTGCCATCGTACTCTTGGAGAACAGGTGCGTGGTTTGCAAGGAGCTTTCTACACGAGCTCTTGGGCGATGTTGGATCTGCAAGCAGCCCTGTCACTCCAAGTGCGCTGGAAAGAAGAAGGATGGTCCATGCGACTTATGCCGAAATGAAGATCAGGTAGCAGGTGAGCAGGAACCAGTAGTTGGTCAGCAGAAAGCAGCGAAGGTGAGCAACCACGACTCGCCAGTACCTCCGCAGCGCCGTGGTCCCGTGACTAGGCTCACGAAACCACCAGAGCCCCTTAATCGCGGACCGCTTGGCTTGTCAATGCCAGCTGGTTCGCGCGCACCGCAGCAAACGAACACCAACGCGACTGTCTCGCTGCCAGACAATACCTCTGTGCATGCGAGGCGGGCTGCCGGTGCGCAGTGGCCAACAGCGCCAGCAGGCGCGGCACACCGGGCTAGTATCTCGCAGGTGCCTGACCGTTCACAAAGTGTCGGCGTCAAGCGAGTTACCAAGCATCAGGCGCCGTCTAAGTCATCGTCGCCAAACTCGCAGGGCAAACCAACGTGTCGGTGACTGACCAACAGGAAAGCGACGGATTTATAGATGACTCGGCAAATAGCGTACTCGAGAAGACGAACTGTACCTCGCAGATTGTATTCCCACCCCTGGGCGATCTCAATCTGGGATGTATTAGTAATGTTTTAATTCCTGTGAGTACATTGGAGCTCCTGTTCCAACGCTTTGACATGCTCGAGAAGCAGCTGGATGAATTGAAAAACCCTGGGAGTCGGGTGCCCGTGGCACATAGTACGGTAACGGAGCCTGTAGTTTTAAACTGTCTTAATTGTAAAAATTCAGCGGAATTAGCTGCACGTGTCCACTGACCTCCAGGGAATTATTCATAAATAGAATATTCTCTTGGACGATTTGTACATGTACTCACACGGATATTCTATGTAGAAGAAATGGCAGAGCAGAAAACCACCGCAAACTCGGTGCTGGTAGCCCCATGCAGATCGTGGCCAATAATGCACAGCCTTTCTCTGGACCGGGTCTCGGTGGAGTGGGAGATGGCACCGGTGCAGGCGGCTCTGAGTCCTGCGAGGTTATTATAAATGGTATTTTGAAAAAAGAGAGTGATCTAATAACAGACACGGTAGACAAGGTAGCCTTCGCAGTGCTCAGAACTGTTCTCCCATCTCTCGACAAAGAGAATGTACTGGGAGTCCGGCTTTTGCAGTCCCGAGGACCGTCCGAGAGAACTGCTAATACTGCCGAGGGGGGCTTGGAGTCGAGTCCGGGCACATCGCTCTCCTGCATTGTAAGACTCAGTAGTGCGAGCCTGGTCAGACAGATAGTGAGAGCTAGGCGCGCGCTCGCTAACAACTATTTAACAACGAATGATATCGACCCTCAGTTGCTCGGCGAAGCGTCTGCCGCCTGCATGCATGGACGTAAAATTTATATCAATGAAATGTTGTCCCAGGAGAAGTTTAAATTGTTTAAGAATTTGAGGCCCATTGCACAGGGGCTGGGCTTCAAATATGTCTTGCCGGCGGGTGGTAGATTCTTGGCTAGGCGTAAGGGTGGCGAACGAGCGCATGTTTTTACTACTGTTGCCGACTTGTAGGCCATTCAAACGGTGTGCTAGGCTGTTCCCAAACAACATCTGTCCAAAAAAAAATCTAACAACGTAAGCGACAGTAACATCATTGCTGCGAACAGGCAGGGAACAGAGCAGATGCCCGAGTCGGCAGAAAACGCGTGACTAGGCACGCCTGCGGTTAGCAGGGTGAGGGATGGGAGTTTCCTCAAGGCGGGGTTGGGTTGGGTTGGGTTGGGTTGGGTTGGGTTGGGTTGGGTTGGGGTGGGTTGGGTTGGGTTTTTAAATATAAACTCACTTCGGTATCGCATAGAGAGTCTTCGTCTATATCTGGCTGAGCATCCCTCTTATCATTTCTTCGAGATTGTCAAATCTTAGTTGGGCCCGATCGTTGACGACAGTCTCATTCAAATTAACGGCTACTCGATGTTTCGACAGGATCGCAATATAAGAGGTGGTGGAGTTGTCTTGTATCTGCGCAGTGATTTTAACATTACACCTTTAGCGTTTTCGAATACTCTGGGACCTGGGAGACCATCAGTCCCGGAGAGACAGCAAGGCAACTCTCCTCCAATATTGATCGGTGTTATATATAGACCACCTCATGTAGCAATGCAAGGAAGCACCGATCTCTTCAACATACTTAGAGATCACAGCACCGAGTATAGCCACAAATTTATCATGGGGGATTTGAATGGGGACTTGACGTCGACAACCGATGCGGATGCAAATACCATCAGCAATCTTGTTAAGGAATTAGCGTTATAAATAATACTGCATGGCCCAACTCACCACAAAACTCCGACATCTCACACATGGATTGACGTGATAATGACGGATGAAAATGATGAGGTGCTGGAATGCAGGAATGAATGCCTGCCCAGTTTTGGCAAACGTGCTGTGATTGATATTACAATTAATACTTTTCGCCAGCTCCTGCAAGAAATACCTTTTCTTGCAGAGACTTTAAGAACATCAATCCAACAACATTGAACGAACTGCTGGCTAGCTGTAACTGGGTAGACATGAATTCCATCGAATCCGATTTGGAGGGAGCGTTAGAAAATTTAAATAATAATTTAAACTTTATAATTGACAAGTTAGCTCCCTTAAAAATAGTAAACCCAAAGAGGAATAAATATGCTCCTTGGTATGGTCTAGAGTTGAAGCAGCTTGTCGATAAGCGTAATACCACCCGCAGACGCTACAAGCGAACTGGGCGCGCAGAATTGCTGGACGAGTTTGTCCGATTTAGCAGTGAGGTTGAGATGCGCATATCTCAAGAGGACATTTGGAAAGAGATGCGTCATCTCGGCCTCCTGCCTAAGCGAAACGAGATCTGCACGGTTTCTCACCTTCACAATTAAATACACACTTTGCTGGGATCTCTCTGTCTCCCCTTGAGAACATCGAAGAAGCAATGGATTTTATCTGGTCTGCTAGCTTGGATGGTTTCTCATTTCACCCCGTGGAACTAAGTGATGTTATTTTAGCAATTGCACACTTTTCCTCGCAGGCAAGGAGGACGGATGGGGTTCCACAAGGTGTGATTGTCAAGTCCTTACCCGTGATTGGTGAGTTTCTTGTTAAGATCTTTGATAGCTCGTTCGCTCAGGGAATCTTTCCGAGTGCGTGGAAGAGGGCTCAGATAATCGCGCTTAAGAATGTTGCATCGTAAACAGTCACGGACTTTTGTCGTATAGCGCTGCTGCGCTTTCTTTCAAAAGTACTCGAAAAGATAGCCCATGACCAAATTACGGAGTATTGAATTAAAAATAAACTACTTGATCCCCTCCAAGCCGGATTCCGCAAGCACAATAGTACACAGACGGCACTGCTCAAACTAACGGACGATATTCGGATAGCCATTGACAACAAAAAAGTGACATTATTGTTACTTTTCGATTTCAGCAAGGCTTTTGACACTATATCCCCGTCGAAGCTCTTGCGGAAACTACATCAGCTGGGGTTCTCTAGGTCGGCTCTCCTGTGGGTTAAGTCATATTTACAAGGTCGCACTCAGATGGTTATTTCTAACAGCAATGGCAATTCTGAGTGGCTAGAAACCAATCTCGGTGTTTCACAGGGCTCCGTCCTGGGCCCCCTGCTGTTCTGTCTCTTTGTCAAAGACTTCCGAAACATACTGAACGGACAAACGGTACACCACATTTTTTACGCGGACGACCTCCAGATTTATCTTCATACCACCAAAGATGAAATTCTGGAGGATATAAACCGACTGTCGGATGCGGCACAAATGGTAGCTGCGTGGGCGGAGACCTCTGGACTACGTCTTAATGCCGGTAAGACTAAAGCTATAGTGTTTGGTTCCAGAAAGAATGTTAACTCCATCTACTGGGTGGATCTGCCAGGCATTGAGATGGGAAATGGAGTGTTCATCCCATTCAGCGGCGAGGTTGTGAGTCTTGGTGTTGCACTTGACAGTAAATTAACATGGAAGCCGCAAGTTGACTACTGTTCGGTGGTATATCTAGACGCAACAGACGAACTGCGACTGAGACTGACACGCTTGAGTAATGCATGTGTGAGATACGTAGTTTGTATCAGAAGGGATGCTCACGTCACCACCTACAGGAGAAACTTGGGCTGGCTGCATCCTGACTCTCGCAGATTATACTTTACAGCTTTACTGATTTAGAAAATAACACGGCTGCGAGAGCCCAGTTACCTGGCTGCTTTTTTTTACAACGCACAAGCCCAAGCCAACAAGTAGGGGTGTGCAATCAGAACTGGTGCCTCCGTTCGTTCATTACAAAACGGCCGAAAAGGCTTTTCATGTGCATGGAGCACGTTTCTGAAACTCAATGCAATTTTAACTGCGAAAAACTGTGATAAATTTTTCAAACGCCAGCTGTGACATTTTTAATTGTTAATTTTTGTTTGTTGCGTATATATGCTAAATGAAGGTCTCGTCTTAATTTAATTTTAGATTTGACTAGTGATTTTATTTTATTTTTTTTATATTTTTCATTTTATTTTATCATCTTTAACTTCGTGACTATCGCAGTGTAATGCTTCTACGTTTTATTTATATATTATAAATTTTCTTCTATTTTACTTCTTTAATTTTTATGTATTAGCGTTATATGCGATTTCGACTGTATTTTTATTTTTATCTTTTATTGTACAAGTTATTGTAATTATTTTTTTTTTGCCGAGATGGCAAATAAAGGCACATCTATCTATCTATCTGCTCTCTCTACGCTCGCTCTCTCCGCACGAGAACATTTATTAAATAAAAATTAAACAAATTTACTTTATTCAAATAAACGTCCATTAAAGTATTTCTAAAAAATTAAAAAGAAAAAATAAAAAAATAATATGATAAAGCCATTTTCGGTCGGTACCGAAAATAAAATTTAAAAAAAAAAATAAGAAATTGTGATTAAGACTTTTTATTTACTTTTTTATTAAAACCATTTCTTTTTTTCGTAAATTATTAGAATATTTTAATAAATATCGTTCGTTTTTTCTAAAAAAATTATGTACAATTTCATAAAATCTAATTATTAATGTCGTACGTCTAATAATAATAAAGTATAGCATTAAGTATGTTCTAATTATTTTTTATTCTAATATCTACACGTGTACCTTGGGTAATTTTTTTAACTGTAAAATAACGGAATTGTCAGAATAAATTAAAAAGGATTTCCGTTTTTCATTTTAATTTGTAACATTGTTTATTGTAATAAACAACTTTTTTAATATTTCTAAAAATACTCAACTTATAGAAGAGAATAAAGCAATTTCTCAATTATTATACTTTAAAAAAAAAACAAAATAAAAGAAGTTGTTCGCGCCGCTACCGCTGCGACGCTTCAAAGGTAATCGGAGATCGGTTATGATCATCTTCCCCCCTTCGGGGTTTGGGTGTTGATATTTAGCGCGTAACGTTGTACCATCATGCGGTTAGCTGTACACACAGTGCATCAAGAAAAAATTATTTTTGAAGAGAATAAAGAATCTGAAGCTCTGTATAACACAGAAACTACTTTAACGGTATGGTTTCAATTAAATGAAAGACATAAAACTGCTAGAAATATTAAATATGTTGAAATACCTCGATGTTATATTTTTAAATCTTAATCATAGAAAAAAGACAACAGTCACAAAAATTTGAAGCCATTGGTCGATTAAATACTGTATCGCAAAAAGATAATGAGAGATTTTTTCTCAAATTATTACTAAATCATGTAAAAGGTATTACTTCTTTTAAAGATATACGCACTTTTAATAATATTACATATAAAACTTACAAAGAGGCAGCGCTTGCTATGGGTCTTCTAGAAAATGATTCATAAATTTACGTTATTTTTTAAGAAGCTACTAATGTAATGCATCCACTTTAATTACGTAAATTTTGCATGGTTCATTTTAGCAGAAAACATTCAAGATAATTTAATTTGGGAAAATTTCAAACATTTTTTTCTGAGGATTTTAAAGAAAATCAAGAAAATAATGTTCTATCGAAAATTTAAAGTATATTGGAAACTGAAGATAAGAGTTGTAAAGATTTCGGTTTACCTGAACCAATAGTAATTAATAGTATTGAAGAAAATTCTGAAAATGAAACACTCAGTAAGAATATTTTTGATATTTTGTTTTATCAGTTAACTAATGATCAAAAATCAATTTTCAATGAAATAGTAAGCAATGAATATAAAATTTATTTTGGTCCAGGTGGTTCACGTAAAACTTTCTTATTCAAAACATTAATACACTATTCTATATATTATTGAACAAAAAAACTTTATCTATGGCTTGGACTGGAAACGTTTCTATTTTATTACCTAAAAGAATGACAAGTCATCGTTGTTTGAGATTTCTTAAAGCGAGCAGTCTGATAGGATGGACAATCACGAGGAACGGGGCATTGAAATGAACAAAAC